>JAJOOE010010548.1:0-53131 GCA_036250405.1 Solanum raphanifolium
TATATATATATATATATATATATATATATATATATATATATATATATATTCACGACATATGATTATACGAGCATACCATGCATATTTAAGTAGTAGGGGGCTAAAGGTCAGCCATAGAGATTATTTGGGTTTCAGTTTCAGGTGGTATCTCTATTACCCTTTGACAGTAAAATGTTTATGATTTTACCTTTCGCTTTACATACCTGTACATTTTTATTCGTACTGATGTCCCTTTGCCTTGGGACGCTGCTTTTTGTTTTGTGTGAGCAGGTACATGCAAGGACTCTAATCAACCCACCCGCTAGGATTCAGGTTCAGCTATGAGTTGGTAAGCTCCATCTTATCCTGGGGCTATCAGAGGATCTTTACTTTTGTTGTACAATTTGGGTATAGTCGGGGCCTTGTCCTTACAGTGCTTATGTCACTCATAGAGGCTATTGTGGACACAATATTTTGGGTTTTCTTTTTGTATGTTTCAACCTCCAGCCAATAGTCTTGGCATATATATATAGGCGTGTGTGTAAGTAGGTATGTTTTTGGTTGTGGCCTCATCAGCTAGATAGTATATCTTTATTTTTTTCAGTTTGTATAGTATTGTTTGTATGGTTATTCTCTTACAGGTCTTGACCTCTGGGTCCAGGCTTCACTTTTTAGAGGTTGTGCTACCTAATCTTTTTGCCTCATAAGTTTGGTTTAGCTAGTATGTTTCAGTGGGTAACTCAATGTATTAGGGTATGGAGTGCCAGTTACGCCCCCTATTTCGGGGAGTGACATAGAGGATTGAGGCTGAGTACATGAAGGATGAGGCTGAGAAGAGCTCGAGTGCTTCTGATTTCATATTCTTGAAAGTGGACACTTCTCCGGTTGTTGATACTCCTACACTACCTGCAGAGGCAGTAATGCCTACTCTAGCCCCTGGGCCTATAGATATACCTAGTGATGTTCCTTCTGTGACTCCCAATTCTTCTACAACTCCCATGCCTCCTAGATCTAGTGCTATTGTTGCTGTTGCTTCCCAATCTCCACTCCCCCAGGCTGCGATACTACGGATGGGGCAGTTCTTCTACACCTCCCATGCCTCCTAGATCTAGTCCTTGTGGCATGGCTAGCAGTGTGTGAGAAAGGCCAAGGGGTCACTGATGAGGTGATGGCTCTAACGGCCGCATTTGCTGAGCTGAGAAAGGATGTGGATCAACTGAAGTCCATAGATATGTCCATGATATTTGGGACTGTGGAGATCCCTGACATGCCAGTAGATATGATGTGCCTCGGGCTACCACCAGAGATGAAGTTCGAGTTGAGGAGATGGCCATTGCAGAGTCCGAGGTTGAGACTGATGAGGAGCAGCTTGGTACAAGTGAGGAGGCTTCTTTTGAGGGCCTTACAACAGATGAGGAGGCTATGGTGTACTCAGCTGTGCAGATCTCATTGGTAGACACACCCATGGCTGATCCTAGTGTAGCTAGCAGTATTGATATAACACCGGGCACTAATGCCCCAACACACCCTAGTCCATTCACTCTTTCGAGCTGCATGTGTGGGATTGGGCTTAGGATTCACTCTCTCGAGCTGAACCCATGTCAACCCAATACCCACAGACCATCAATCAATAAGCAAAGCGACCGACTATAACCAGAATTCACATTTGCTGAACTATGCGAATAATTTGCGATCTTTGAGAGGTTGCAGAACAACTCTTAAGATGAATCGCATGCTCCTCCTTACTCTGAGAATATATGAGAATATTATCAATTAAAGACGATAACGAACAAGTCCAAATACTGTTTGAACACCCTGTTCATTAAGTCCATGAAAGCTGTAGGAGTATTTGTTAGTCCAAAAGACATAACTACAAATTAATAGTGACCATACCGAATCCTAATGGATGTCTTCAGAGTGTCACTATCTCTATCTCTGAGCTGATGATAACTAGATCTGAGGTCTATCTTTGAAAACCGACTAGCACCCTAAAGTTGGTCGAACAATTCATAAATACTGGGGATGGGATACTTATTCTTGATGGTGACTTTGTTCAACTGAAGATAGTCAATGCACATTTTGAGAGAACCGTCTTTATTTTTCATGAATAACACTAGAGCACCCCATGGAGAGATATTAGGTCTGATAAAGCCCTTATCTAGAAGTTCTTTCAACTCCTCTTACAATTCTTTCAGCTTGACTGGCGACATTCTGTAAGGAAGAATTGAAATGGGCTGGGTATTTAGAAGGAGATATATTCTAAAGTCAATTTCCCTTTTGGGAAGAACTCCAGGAAGATCTTCTTGAAACACTTCTGGAAACTCATTTACTACTGAGACAGACTCAAGAGTTGGGGTTTCGGAGTTTGATTCCTTAACCCGAACAAGATGATTGATATACCCTTAGGAAATCATTTTTTCTGGCTTGAAGGAAAGAGATGAATCAACCCATAGGCAGTGACTACTACCCTTCCATTCTAAGACTGGCTCATTATGAAACTGAAACTGAACGATTCTAGTTCTACAATCGAGTGAGGCATAATAGGAATGTAACCAATCCATACCTAGAATTATATCGAAGTGTACCATTTCTAACTATACAAGATCTGCTGAGGTGACCTTCTGAGAGACTGTGACAGGGCAATTTTTGTATACCCATCTAGCTATAAATGGGTCATCAAATGGAGTAGAGACTGAGAAGGGTTATGAAAGTGTTTCTGGACTGACACTGAAGTTTAATACTATATAAAGAGTTATAAAAGACAGTGTAGCTCCTAGATCTAACAATGGATAAACATATCAATGAAAGACTCGTACCGTACCAGTGACCACATCAGGAGAATCTTTCTAGTCCTGGAGAGCCTAGAGAGCATACAACCTGTTCGGGCGCTGACCGCCACCTGTACCATATAAAGTTCCTTGCTGAGTTGGGCGACCTGCTGGTGTTGGTGGAGATGTAGACTGAGACCTATTGTTGTTACGTCCTTCCCCCTGCCTGGCAGAAGGGCAATCCTTCAACCTATGGCCAGATTGACCACACTCAAAGCACCCTTCCATGCCTACAATACACTTGCCCGGATGGTTCTTACCATACTTTGGACAAGTTGGGTATGTCTTGTTACCTGAAGCACTCCCCTGAGACTTATATCCTGATGCCCTACCTTTCTGATCCTGTCGAAACCTAGGGGATGGAGCACTAGTTGATGAAGATGCTGGGGCTGTAGACCTCTACTGAAACTGTGAGCGATTCCCACTGTCTGAATTTTGTAGTGAGTATTCATAGTTTCCTGTTCTGGCTTTTTCGTCATCCTTAAGCAATTCCCTAAGGTTATCTCCCTCAACCTACTGAGCATGAGTCATTAGTCTAGAGATATCCATATCCCCTAGAAGCATAGAATCACTGCACTTGGTCTTCACTAGATCGGACACCCCAAACAAGAACTTACGAATTTGTCCCCGTGAATCGGCAACCATGTGTGGAGCATACCTAGAGAGCTAGGTAAACTTCAGCCTATACTCTTGGACCGACATAGAACCCTGCTTCAAGTTCATAAACTCTTGTGCCTTATCTTTCTCAATTCCCTTGCGAAGGACCTTTCTAGGAAAGCTCCAGTAAAATAAACCCAAGTCACAGGAGCTGCATCTGTACCCTATTTTCTTTTTACTGAGTGACCCAGATACGAGCCACATCCTTAAGTTGGTAGGATGTCGACTCACTACTCTCAGCTCCAGTCACTTGCATTACTCCAAAAAATTTCTTAACCTTATTAATGAAGTTCTATGGGTCCTCACCAACCTTCGACCCTAGAAACTCAGGTGGATTTATCCGAACAAAATCTCGAACCATAGCTACAACTAATCCACCATTAGTGTTTAGTGGGAACTGTGGTCTGATGATTGTTCTGATTGGCCACACTCTAAGCAAAGAGCTGGATAGCACTACAAAATTCGACATTCGTAACATCATGATTCGAGACTGGAGGAACTGCGCTAGCATTGCGTGCATTAGCATTCTGTGCATTAGCTCTACGAGGATGCATGATATGAAATGCATAGCGAGAATTAGAAAGGAGATCATACCCACACACGATGTAAGTGAGGTTTTTCTTAAAACACTTCACAGCCTCCCCTTCATAGATGTGGTGAACTTCACACCCATGAAAGAGACTATCTTAGTGAGGCCTTCAGACATCATAGGACTCATAAATCTAAGGCTCTCTTACTAAGTTTAACACGCCCCGAGGCTACGCTATGACGTAACACGGGACCTAGGATCACGAGTGACCCCAAGCTAACCTGTGTTTGGCATATCATAAGCTTACTAAAATATAACTAAATAAACATGAACTATACAAAAGCTAAAACAATGGCTATCTAAAATGGGGAGCAACCCAACTAATCTGAATATATAAAATATACTAAGAGTTTAGTGATAAATGAAAGATAAAATTTACAATCCAAGCTGATTGTATTACTATGTCTAAAAAGCCTCTAACTAAGTTGAGTTGCTGGGACATGCTCCCTAGAAACTCTAATAAAACTGAAACTGAAATGTAAATATTAAAATAAAAGCATTTCTATTGTCCTAGAAATATGATAACTCATCACTGAAGCTACTGAATGCTGACCGAGGATCGAACTAAGTGTGGTCTGAATGCTGAGTACCTAAACTTACATCATGAAAGGATGTAGCACAAAGTATGAGTCAGTATTTGGAATGTATTGAGAATGCAGGATATAGATACTAAGCTGATTAAATATATGTAGAAGCTGAACAAAACATAACTGAGCAATACTGTAAACTGAGCAAAAATGTAAGTATTGAAAAGATAACCGAGAGCTAAAATGAATGCAATGACCAAGTACTAATCATTAACATGACATGCTAAACTAAATTTTGAACTATATACTGAAAACCTAGTCAAATGCGCTAAGAGTCTGACTGTGGAAGCTACTATTAACCGACATAAACCATGTGAGCTAAATGTGGAGTCTGATGTATACTACCCATTGGGAGGACCCAATATACCTTACCAGAGGTATAAAAGCATGACTGGCGTGATCACTAAATCTGATGCCCAACAGAGGGGACTTTTACTCCTACGGGGGCACGTAGTTCTGCGACTATGAGGGTACGTTGTACCCTAGTCCAACTTAGTGCTAAGTCTACTCCCAACTGAATAAGTATATGACACAAACATAATTGAAATACTGAATAGCTCAAATACTGACATGCAATCTAAAAATACAACATTTGTGTACTGATAATGCTACATTTGAAATCTGGAGCATGATTATCTATTTAACAAAACTAGTGTAACACCTTAACAACCAGACTTAAAAATGCAGCAGGAAAACCACCTGACCAAGTGAACCACTACATGGTTCACAGACCATGATAGGGTCTATGGTCCGTTGACCTACCGCCAGTGGACTTCAGCACCTTCCAGCAGAGGTGGACCACGGAGCACTTCACCGGCTGTTGACCACCTCATGAGCCGTATTGGCACTCGTGGTAGCCAGGAAAAGACCACCCAACCCAGACGTCATACCAAAAGACCCTTCACGGGCCGTGGTGGAGCCCATGGAAGCCCTCCCTAGAAACATCCTTGGAAATCGCGTAAGTGTCAACCCACTACCAGACCCATGGACCATACGTCAAACCACGGGCTATGGTCCTTGTTCGTGGATCGAGGCCCCAGAAATCAAATCTCTAAAGCCAAGTCGATGGTTGACAGGATGGACCGTGGGTCAGTCCATGCACCGTCGGTCAGTCCATCGGTGGCTTCGGCAGACTTTTAAGTCAGGGGCCGTTTAGTCTTTTTCTTATGCATTGGACCCCTAAACTACGTCGTTTAACCCCTAAACTTTGTTGTTTTGGTCAGTTTTAGTCTAGAAATTAAATTAGAATCTAACCTAATCAATCATTCACCAAAAAATCATCAATCTTAGAGCAAAACAAAAGGAAAGGTCGAGCAGCCTTAGTTCAAGAACGCAACAAGGTTTCTTCAGTTTCAGCCCCGAAATCGAAAGATTTCTCCGTAAACTTCGTCACCAGGTATGTGGGATTTCACTAGTGAGTTCCTTTCACCGATAAGGTCCCTAGAATTCAATCAGATTCTCGATTCCCTCCATATTATCTAGACCTAGGGTTTCTAGAATTTCAACAAATTATTATGAATTAATTATTTTAATGTTCCTAATCAGATTACCATGTAGTAGTATTGTTTTTGCCCAGATTCGTGCATAAACTCAAAACCCTAGTTATTTAGTTCATGAATTAATTTAGCTAGGACAGATAAACAAATATACATACCTCAGTTTCGACTGTTTTATTATCAGATATAAATGTTGCATTTTCCGATTTGCATGTCAGATTATTGAACTATCTAGTTTACTTCAATTATGCTATAAAATTTATATATTCAGTTTGGAGTAGGCTTTATACTGAGTGGACTAAGGTCAGTCACCCTCAAGTCCCAGAAATACGTGCCCCCATAGGTTTATAAGTCCCCTCTATGGGTATCTATTTAGTGATCATGCTAGCCATGCCTCTATACCTCTGGTAGGGTATATTGGGTCCTCTCGATGGGGCGTATACAACGTACTCCACATTTAGCTTATGTGGTTTTATGTCGGTTATTAGCAGCACACAATAAGATTCCATTGCATTGACTGTTAAAGTTCAGTATTCAGTTTCAACAAGTTATAAACTTGGTCCTTGCATTCAGTTAGTTCATGTTCATTATTTTCAGTGTAGCATCATGTTCAGATTAAATCATTGATTTACCACTTTGTTTCAGTTATATGTTTTATTTAGATTTATTTTATCCTGAATTCTTAGTACCTTTGAAGTACTGACGCATACTCTATGTTGCATCTTCTTGTAATGTTGGTTCACATCCTCTACATTCAGATCATGCATAGATCGATTTCCGATCTCCAATTCAGCAGCATCAGTGGTGAGCCCTCATTCTTCGTGGGCGATTGGCATGATTATCCTTCTACTTTTAGTCTTTAGTTTCAGTCTTACTATATTTAACTGGTGCATGTCCCAATAACTCTAGTTAGTTAGAGGCTTATTTCACACATAGACATATTCAACTTTAGTATTTGACTTTTATTTCAATATCTTAAACTCTTCTCAGTTACATATTCATAGTGTACTAGGTATTCCCCATTATTTCAGTTCGTCTTATGTTTAAGCTTCCGCACAGTACTTATTGTTTCGGTTTATCTTTAAGTGTGCTAATGATATGCCAACAGGGTTAGCTTGGGGTCACTCGTGATCCTAGGTCCTGTGTCCTCACCCTGGGGGTAGCTTCGGGGCATGACAAGCTTAGTATCAGAGCACTAGGTTTAGGTGTCCCAGGATGTCTGAAAAATTGCACTAAGTTGAGTCATTTTCATGGGTGTGAAGTGCACTACATATAATGAGAGGGAAGCTACGAAGTGTTTTAGGAAAACTTCACTTTCTTGATATTCTTATTGTGAGTAAGGTATGATCTCTTTCTCATCCATCGTTATGCACTATCAGATCACGCCTCCTTGTAGAGCTTATGGAAGGAATGCTAATGCATGCAATGCTAACACAACTCTTCCAGTCCAAGATCAGGAAATTTCGAATGTAGAGTTTCAAAATGACATTTAGCTTTTGGCTCAGAGTGTTACCAACCAGAACAACTAGCAGGTTCCAGTTCTTGCAAATGCTAGTGTTGGATCAGTGGAATCCAGGGTTCGTGATTTTGTAAGGATGAAACTGCCTGAGTTTTTAGGATCGCAGATTGGTGAGGATCCCCAAAACTTCATTAATGAGGTCAAGAATATATTTTAAGTGATGCAAGTGACTGGGAATGATAGGGTGGAGTTAGCATCCTACCGCCTTAAGGATGTCGCTCACATCTGATTTACTCAATGGAAAGAGAACAAGAGTACAGATGCAGCCCCTATCACTTGGGAATACTTTAGTGAGACTTTTTTGGACAAGTTCTTCCCAAGAGAGTTGAGGGAGGCAAAAGCTCAGAATTTCATGAATTTCAGGCAAGGTAACATGACAGTCCAAGAGTACGGATACAAGTTCACCCAACTCTCTAGGTATGCTCCTTACATGGTTGCCAATTCAAGGGCTCAAATTAACAAATTTCTATATATGGTATCTGACTTAGTGAAAACAAAGTGTAGAAATGCTATGTTGTTGGAAAATATGAACATCTCTAGGTTCATGACTAATGCTCAGCAGGTTGAGGGATATAAGCTTAGGGAACATGCTAAGGATAATAAGACGGCTAGAACAGGCAACTATGAGTATTCTGAACAGAAATCGGGTGGTGGAAATTGCTCACAGATTTAGAAAAAGTCTTCAGCTCCAGCACATTCATCAACTTGTGTTCCATCCTCCAAGTTCTACCAGGATCAGAAAGGTAGGGCATTAGGCTCTAAGTCTCAAGGGAGTATTTTAGGAACCATAACCTATCCAACTTGCCCAAAGTGTGGTAAAAACCATCCGGGTGAGTGTTTTGCATGAAAGGGAGGATGATTTGGATGTGGTCAGTCTAGTCACAGGTTGAGAGATTGTCCTTCTTCTATATAGGGTCAACTAGGCAATAATGGTAAGGCTTAGTCTACAACTTCAACAACACCAGAAAGTCGCCCGACTCAACAGGGTAACTCATCTAGTACAGGTGGCGGTCAGTGCCAAAATAGGTTGTATGCTCTTCAGGCTCGCCTGGACCAGGAAGATTCTCCTGATGTAGTCTCTGGTACGTTACGAGTCTTTAACTTAGATGTGTATGCTTTGTTAGATCCAGGGGCTACTCTTTCCTTTATAAATTCATAAATAGCAGTTAACTTCAATGTTAGTATAGAAACTCTCTCAGAACCCTCTTAGTCTCTACTCCAGTCGGTGACCCAGTTATAGCTAGACGGGTATACATAAATTTTCCCTGTCACAGTCTCTCAGAAAGTCCCCTCAGCAGATCTTGTAGAGTTATAAATAGTGGATTTTGATATTATTCTAGTCATGGATTGGTTACATTCCTATTATTCCTCAGAGAATTGTATAACTAGGATCGTTCGTTTTCAGTTTCCAAACGAACAAATCTTAGAATGGAAGGGTAGTAGCTTAGCGCCTATGAGTCCATTCATTTCATCCCTTAAGGCCAGAAAGATAATCTCTAAGGGTTATATCTATCATCTAGTTTGGGTTAAGGATTCAAGCTGTGAAACCCCAACTCTTGAGTCAGTTCCAGTAGTTAATGAGTTCCCAGAAGTGTTTGCAGAAGATCTTCTCGCAGTTCCTCCCAAAAGGGAAATTGACTTTGGAATTGTTCTCCTTCTAGATACCTAGTATATTTACATTACTCCTTATATAATTTCTCCAGCTAAGCTTAAGGAATTGAAAAAGCAGTTGAAAGACCTTCTAGATAAGGGCTTTATCAGACCTAGCATTTCCCCATAAGTGCACCAGTGTTGTTCGCAAAAAAATAGATGGTTCTCTCATGATGTGCATTGACTATCGGCAGTTGAACAAAGTCACAATCAAGAATAAGTACCATATCCCCTAGATTGTTGATTTGTTTGACCAACTTCAGGGTGCTAGTCATTTCTCAAAGATAGACCTTAGATCTGGTAATCATTAGCTCAGAGTCAGAGATAGTGACATCCCAAAAACAACCTTTAGAACTCGGTATAGTCATTATGAATTTGTAGTTAGGTCATTTGGACTAACCAATGCTCATGTAGCTTTTATGGATTTGATTAACAGAGTGTTCAAGAAGTATTTGGACTTATTTGTTATTGTCTTTATTGATGATATCCTCATTTTCTCTAGGAATTAGGAAGAACATGCGACTGATTTGAGGGTTGTCCTGCAAACTCTCAAAGATCACCAGTTATTCGCTAAGTTAAACAAATGTGAGTTTTTTTT
The DNA here is from genome assembly GCA_036250405.1 of Solanum raphanifolium. Lineage (NCBI taxonomy): Eukaryota > Viridiplantae > Streptophyta > Magnoliopsida > Solanales > Solanaceae > Solanum > Solanum raphanifolium. Next base: position 9,904 of record JAJOOE010010548.1, read on the forward strand.
GCAATATGTTGCTTTCTTTGGTCATATTGTGTCTAGCGACGGGATTTGAGTGGATTCTCAGAAAATAAAGGCAGTGAAACAATGGTTCAGACCTACCTCTCCTACAAATATCAGAAGCTTCTTAGGTTTGGATGGTTATTACAGAAGGTTCGTGGAAGGATTTTCATCCATAGCCTCTCCATTGAAGAAGTTGACTTAGAAAAAGGTTAAGTTTCAGTGGTCAAATGATTGTGAGAAAAACTTCACAGAACTGAAAACTAGGTTGACTACAACTCCTGTTTTGACGCTACTAGAGGTTTAAGATGGTTTTGTGATATATTGTGATGCATCCAGAGATGGTCTAGGTCGTGTGTTGATGTAGTGAGGTAAGGTTATAGGTTATGCTTCTAGACAGCTTAAGGTACATGAGAAAATTATCCAACTCATGACCTTGAGCTTGCAGCAGTAGTGTTTGCACTTAAAATTTTAAGACATTACTTGTACGGTGTTCACATAGATGTGTTCACAGACCATAAGAGCCTTAAGTATGTGTTCACCTAGAAAGAGTTGAATCTTCGCTAGAGGAGATGGCTTGAGTTCCTCAAGGATTATGATATGATTGTCCTTACCATCCGTGTAAGGCTAATGTAGTAGGATATGCTCTTAGAAGACTATTTATGGGTAGTGTAGCGCATGTTGAGGGAAAAAGAAAAGATCTAGCAAAAGATGTTCAAAAGATTGCTCGCTTGAGAGTTCGCCTTATGAGCATATCAGATAGTGATGTAACAGTTTATAATGGGTCACAGTTAAGGAAAAGCAAAACAGTGATCCTATATTGCGTTAACTAAAGGGTGCAGTCCATCAGCTGAGAGTTGAGGTTTTCTCCCAAGGGGGAGATGGTGTGCTTCGATATCAGGGTCGATTATGTGTTCCTAAGGTGGGTGACTTGAGACAACAGATTCTTGCAGATGACCATAACTTCATGTATTCTATTCATCCAGGAGCCACTAAGATGTACCGCAATGTGCGTGAAGTCTTTTGGTGGAATGGTATGAAAAGGGATATAACTGATTTTATGGCTAAGTGCCCTAGTTGTCAGTAAGTTAACGTATAACACCAGAAACCAGGAGGTATGACTCAAGAGATCAACATTCCTTCTTGGAAGTGGGAAGTGATCAACATGGACTTTATCACTTGTTTTTCTCATACTTGCAAACAACATGACTCTATTTGGGTGATAGTTGGTAGAGTTATTAAGACTACAGATTCGGTGGAGGACTACGCCAAGTTTTACATTAATGAGATAGTCAGGTTTCATACGGTTCCTTTGTCTATTATTTCAGATAGAGGTCCTTAGTTTACCTCTCATTTCTAGAAGTCATTTCAGAAAGGTCTTGGTACTCATGTTAATCTTTGCACAACATTTCATCCAGAGACGGATGGTCAAGCAGAGCATACCATTCAGACCTTAGAGGACATGTTGAGAGCTTGCATGATTGTTTTCAAGGGTAGTTGGGATGATCACCTTCCTCTTATAGAGTTCGCCTCTAGTCATAGCTACCATTTTGGCATTCAGATGGCCCCTTATGAGTCATTATATGGGCGTAGATGTAGATATCCGGTTGGTTTGGTTTAATTATGTGAAACAGCCTTGATAGGAATAGATTCGGTTCATGATCCCATGGAAAAATTTCAGCTCATTAGAGATAGACTTAAGACAGCCCAGAGTCACTAGAAATCCTATGCAGATGTAAGGAAAAGGGACCTGGAGTTTCAAGTTAATGATTGGGTTTTCCTGAAAGTGTCACCTATGAAGGGGGTGATGAGGTTTAGCAAGAAAGGAAAGCTTACTCCTAGGTATGTAGTCCCTTAAAAGATCTTGAAAATAGTTGGTAAATTGGTTTATGAGTTAGAGTTTCCAGGAGAACTAGCAGCAGTGTATCCAGTCTTTCACATTTCATTGTTGAAGAAGTGTGTGGTTGATCCAGCATCAATAGTACCATTGGAAAGTCTGGCTGTAAAGGATATTCTCACTTATGATGATGTGTCATTTGAGATTCTTGATCGACAGGTTCGAAGGATGAGAAACAAAGAAGCTGCTTCACTTAAGGTTTTGTGGAAGAGTCAGTCTGTAGATGGAGCTACTTGGGAAGCAGAAGCAGTCATGAAGGCAAAGTATCCTCATCTCTTTCCTCCGATTCCATTCCAGCCTGAGGTAATAGTTCCTCTCTAGCCTTTCAGTTAGTCATGAGTAACTTCAATCATAGTAGCATGTTCATTCAGTTTGTACTTGCATTTTCAGTGTATTTGCATGTTCGTGGAACTTAGTTCAGTCATAAATCAGTTCCTTGTAATTAGTGGTAGGGTTTGCAGCTTTTTCCATCTCGATCCAATTAGTTTAGACTTCGTTCTAGGATGAATGTTCCCAAGGGGGATATATTGTAACACCTCGGAAACAACACTTAGAAAATGTAGCACGGAAACCACTTGAACCAGTAAACCATGACTGAGTTCACGGAACGTGATAGGGTCCACGGTCCGTTGACCTGCCCGTGGACTTTAGCACCCTTCTAGCGGAGGTGGAATACGGACTACGGAACCCTTCATGGGCTGTACTCGTGTTTTCCAGGCAGAGACCACCTGGCCTAGACGTCAGACCACAGGACCCTTCACGGGTCGTGGTGGCTCCCGTTGAATCCCTCCTAGAAATAGCCTTGGAAATCATCTAAGTGTTAACCCACGATTGGACCCATGGACCATAGGTCATACCACGGGTCATCGTCTTGGTCTGTGGATCGAGGCCCCAGAAATCAAGTCTCTGAAACCAAGACAATGGTGGACAAGATGGACCATCGGTCAGTCCATCGGTAGCTTCAGCTAACTTTTAAATCAGGGGTTGTTTGGTCTTTTCCATATGCGTTGGACCCCTAAAATACGTTGTTTAACCCCCTGAACTATGTGGTAGTTGTCAGTTTAGTGTAGAAACTAAGTTAGAACCTAACCTAATCAATCATTCACCAAAAATTCATCAATCTTTAGAGTAAAACAAGAGGAAAAGTCTAGCAGCCCTAGTTCAAGAAAGCAACAAGGTTTCTTCAGTTCCAGTAGCAAAATCGAAGGATTTCTCCGTGAATTTCGTCACCAAGTATGTGTGATTTCACTAGTGGTTCCTTTCACCCATTAGGTCCCTAGAATTCAGTCATATTCTTGATTTCCTTCATATTATCTAGACCTAGGGTTTCTAGAATTTCAGCAAATTATTATGGATTAGTTATTTTAAGTTCCTAATCAGATTATCATGTAGTAGTATTGTTTTTGCCCAGATTCATGTATAAACTCAGAACCCTAGTTATGTAGTTCAGTTAGTTAATGAATTACATTAGCTAGGGCAGATAAACTGAAATAAATGCCTCAATTTTTTAATGTTTCATTATCAGATATAAATGTTGCATGTTAGATTATTGAGCTATCCAGTTTACTTCAATTATTCTATAAAATTTATATATTCAGTTGGGAGTAGGATTTATACCGAGTGGACTTGGGTTAGTTTAGTGATGCCCTCATAGGTTTATAATTCCCCTATGTGGGCAATAGTTTAGTGATCACGCCAGTCATGCCTCTATACCTCTGGCTGGGTATATTGGGTCCTCTCGATGGGGAATATACATCGGACTCCACATTTAGCTTATGTGGTTTTATGTCAGTTTTTTTAGTAGTTTTCACAGTTAGATTCCATTGCATTGACTAAGTTATCAGTTACAGTTCAGTATTCAGTTTCGACATGTTATAAACTTGGTCCTTGCATTCAGTTAGTTCATGTTCAGTATTTTCAGTGTAGTATCATGTTCTGATTATATCACTGCTTTACCGCTTTGTTTCAATTATTTGTTTTATTTAGCTTTATTCTATCCTCCATGCTCAGTACCTTTTAAGTACTAATGCATACTTTGCGCTACATTTTCTCGTGATGTAGGTTCAGGTCCTCAGCATTCATATCACGCATAGATCGGTTCTCGATCTCCAGTTCAATAGTATTAGTGGTAAGTCCTTATTCTTCGAGGACGATTGACATGATTATCTTTCTACTTTTAGTCTTTAGTTTCAATTTTACTTGATTTAGCTAGGGCATATCTAAGCATCTCTAGTCAGTTACATGCTTATTTTAGACATAGACAGATTCAACTTTAGTATTTGAGTTTTATTTCAGTATCTTAAACTCTTCTCAGTTATAAGTTTAAGCTTCTGCATAGTATTACTTGTTTCAGTTTATCTTTAAGTATGCTTATGATATACCAGTAGGGTTAGCTTAGGGTCAGTCATGATCCTAGGTCCCATGTCCGCGTCTTGGGGGTAGCTTTGGGGCTTGACACCTAGAAAGTATAATTCATGAACTAATAGAATTAATACAAACTAGGGTTCTGAGTTTCATACAAGAAATTAAGCAAACTTTTCAAGAAAATTGATATTTAGACTACGGAGTATATAACAATAGGAATCATAATAACTTCCCAAGATTTTACAAACTCTAGGTCTAGACAAGGTATGTGGAATCAAGGAACTGACTGAATTCTAGGGACCTAGTGGACGAAAGGAACCCACTTGTGAAATCCCACATACTTGGTGATGAAATCTATGGAGAAATCCTTCGATTTTTGGGGCCGAAACTTGAAGTAAAACTTCTAGTTGTTCTTGGGAAACTGACGCCTTTTTCTTCTCCTTCTTGCTCTAAGTTTTGATGATTTTTAGTGAATAAAGGTTCTGGGTATGTCTGACTAAGTTAGTAGGCTTAAACTGAGTAAAATGACGTAGTTTAGGCATCAAACGACATATTTTAAGTGCCCAACGCATAGGGGAAAGACCAAAACAACCCTGACTTGAATCTGACGAGTGCCACCTACTATAGGACTAACGGGTATTTATTTTACCTACCAATCATAGGTAGGGGTCATTGGTCAAGATCTGCCCAACAGGGCTTCACTAAAATGAGCACAATTTTTTACTTCGATATGGGATTTTGGCAACTCGATTGTGTTGGAAAGAGGATTCAATTATCTTTCGTTTAATAGTCTATGGGACACCCAATTAATCTTATGTTAAAAGATATGACCGTTTGAACTTTACTCAACATCCATAGCCCTCCAATTAGCTGCTCACCCTCATCTAAAGTTCGTAGGTCCAACCACAAACTATTTGGTGCCCAACGACATACCCCACCTACAGACTATGTGTAAGATCACAGACCGTCGGTGGCTTTCGTGGTTCTTGCACCAGATCCTGGAAAGCTGCATTGTTCTATTAGCTCAAATTTGAGGTGTTACAAGTAAAATCAGGAACATATTAAGAATCTAGAAAGAAGATGTTGTGTATTTTCAAGAGACAAAAGTGGAGGAGGAGATTGCAAACACAGTTAAGGAAATTTGAGGTAGTAGACAGTTATATGATGTCATTATTCCCTATACAAGCCAAAGTAACCAAGATGTTAGATGTAATTAGGAGAAATTTGTTACGGAAATGAGTGAAGATAAGAAGATGTATCATTTTGTCAAATGGGATTAGTTGCTAGTTATAAAGAGAGGGGATGGACTCAACATCAGAGATTTGAGAACGCAGAGTAAGAGCTTGATGATAAAAAGGTTGTGGAAATTTTCATCACCAAAAGTATCTCTATGAAAGGAAGTAATAAACAAAAAATATGGCATGGAGGACAAGTGGATGACAAAGGTGGTGACCAACCCTTATGATTGTAGTGTATGAAGATCAATTAGGAACTTAAGGCTACTGATCAAGGATACAAAAAACTTTAAGGTTGGTAATAGAGAAAAAGAAGCCTTCTAGAATGGCATATGGTGCGGATAGGAGACACTTAAACAAGCATTCCCTAAGCTACATAACCTAAGTCAAGCACATGAAGCATCAATCGCAGACTTATGGACAGGATCAAGGGTTGAACCTACATCTGGGAAGAAACTTAAATTGCCAGGAATTGATATTGATTGCAAGATTTCATGAGATAATGGCTCTGGATACCAATCTAACATAAGAGGATGATATACTAATATGGAGAAGGGAGAGTAAGAGAGAGTTCATTGTAAGATCTGCATATAAAGAACTAAGGCCTATTGAACTACAACAAGCAGGATGGATCTAGTGAACAAAAATGTCATACAAGGTGAATTATTTCACATGGCTTTTGGAATGGGGGAAGTCTTGACATATGAAAACATGAACAAGAGGAAACACAACCTTTGCTCTAGATGCTATGTATGCAAAGAGCAGGTGGAGACAGTCAACCATCTCTTTTTACTATGCAATTGGATAGATAAATTATGACATATGTTCATGGATAAAATATTAGGTGGACGAAACCAGGGAGAATCACAGAAGTTATAAAATGATGGAACAATGATGGAAATGCTGGAAAAATAAGGAGAAATGGAGGATTGTCCCACCATGAATTTGGTGAATAATTTTGAAGGAAAGGAATCAGAGATGTTTTAAAGGAAAGAACAGAAATATTCAGAAGATAAAGATAAAATTCCTAGGTCTTTACTATTTTTGGTGTAAGCAAGTAGTGGTAGGAAATTCTGAATATGTTGATAATGCAATTGATTGGCCGTAACTAGAAGATCATGGGACTGATGTAACTATAATTTTTTGCAGGGAGACTACACTTTGATGTATTATACCTGTGGATATATGATGAGTCCACGATTTGGACTATTTTAGGGCTTTATTTTAATGGATTTAGTGTCCTCAAATGCATATTTTATCCCAATAACTGATGTAAATCCTGAAGTTTTAGGTATTTGGAGTTAGAGACAAAGTATGGACATTATAGAGCAAAAAGGAACAAGGTAGCTTAAAGAATGAAGAAAAGAAGGGCTGCGGATCGCCGAAGCCATTGGGTGAGTCGTCGAATGGCCTTGGTCTCGTCCAATGTTCCAATGTGCAAAGTCTTAAAGAACAAAATCAAATATGCGATTGAAAGGAGCAGTTGGCAAGTCGTCGACCGGTTCCGCGAGGCAATGCCATATCGCCCAAGTTACAAAGCTTGAAGGTGCTGAAGGGCAATGTAGAAAGGCGATGAACCAGACCAAAGGGTGGATCGCCGATCCCAACTAACTACGCCGAGTGATCCTTCGCAACACACTTTTTGACAACTATAAATACTTGTTTGAATTTTTGGTTTAGTATTAAGTTTTACATTTCAGAAACCAGTTTTTAGAATTACTCAGTTTTAGAACTTAGTTTTTGGGAGATAATTTTCCTTAACTTTGAAGAGTTGAAGATTTCCATTTTCTTATCAATTGGAAGTGAGTATTGAAGATTCTTCATCCTTGACGTGTGTAAAGACAATATTTATCGTACCCCTTTGATGGAAACACTTCTCGGTATCGACTTCTATCTCTTTAATATGTCTAGCTAAAACCCCAATTCTTGGTGTGTGATTTTGTGAATATGGGTTGAATTTACTGCTGGGTATTGCTAATTGATTGTTTATACACTGTTTAGACGTGATTTCGTTCAGTAGTTGTGTTTGAATTAAATGGGGTTGTAGTTGCAAATATAATTTTATCTTTGTGTTTTTGAGTTGCTCGAGAGAGAAATTTAAAAACCAAAACTACTGAATCGATAGTCCGTGGTTATTGGGTTTTCATGAGTTCAGCTCAAGAGAGTGAATCCTAAACCCTCTCCCAAACATTCAACTCGAGAGAGTGAATGGACTAAGGTGAAGGTTGTGCTTCATTGCCGCTTATCGGTGTTCGAGAGAAACCAATTTGATTCGGGGTAAATTGTTCAAGAGAAAATTTACCCCCACTAAAGTCTAGCCTAGTTACCAATTTGCAGCGAGTTACTATCAATAACATTTACCCGGTTGTGTATTTTAGCCCATATTCCTATCGCATCCTAAGAAACCCTTCTCCATATTTGCATTTTCGTTTTAGTTGTCATTTTAGTTGATAATTGATTACAAAACCTCCTTCGATATTTGACACTTGTGTCACCCATTTTAATTTATCATGTTTTTACTTGCTAATATCGATAACTATAATTAACTTGAACAGATTTTTGCTATTCTGTTGATTCTCAATTACAAACCGCTCCCTGTGGGAACGATCCCAACCCTTGGTTGGGTTATATTACTATTGACCGACCGTGGACACTTAGTATTGGATGAAGCGCCCGGATACGTCAAGTCAAAATGGCACCGTTACCGGGGAGTGGTGCTAATTGAGAATTTTTAGTTTAGTCAGATTTTGTTCTTGTTAGTTATAGTGATACTTACTTATTTTAGTTTTGTTTTGCTTGTTTGTGTATTGTGAACAGGAAGTATGAGCGTAAACGACAGCAATGGCAGCCAAGTAGGCAATCAAGACGACATCAAAAATCTCAACGATGTCAACGAGCCTAATGCTAATTACCCCCATCTCATGGGAGGTATTGGTGCCATTCAGTTACCTCCGGCCGAAGGGAAAGCAGTGTTCCACATCACGAGTACTATGTTGCAACTCTTGCAACTAAAAGGGCTTTTCAATGGTTTGGCTCATGAGGATCCCTATGAGCACATTAGAAACTTCGTGGATGTATGAAGACCATTCTCCTTCAAGAATATCTCCCGAGAATCGGTCTGGTTGAGGTTGTTCCCATTCTCGTTGATAGGTGAGGCCTGCAAATGGCTGGCTGAATTGCCACGTGAATCAATCACTTCGTGGGAGGAATTGGTCACCACATTTCAAGTCCAATTTTTCCCTCCCTCGAATATGATGACTCTTCAGGACAACATTCAGAGCTTCAAGCGTCTAGAAGGCGAGCCTATCCATGAAACTTGGTTGCGATTCAAATAGGTTGTGCTTCAATGCCCAACCCATGGCTTGCATGATAACGTGTTGCTGCAGTATTTTTATCGGAGTCTAGATTCGGTAAATAAGGATGTTGCTGGACAACTCTCTCCTGGAGGTTTGATACAACAACCTTATGTGATAGCTGCTCCGCTCTTGGATAGAATGCTTACCATAAACAGGGTGTGGTATACCCATGAAGACCAGGTCTCCCCTCTCACGTTCATGTTAACTAAGGAACAAATGGAGAAGATTCAAGAGAGGAATCAAAACAAGGCCAAGATCATGACACAAGTTGATATTTTGTCTAAAATTGTCATGGGAGTTGGTGCTCGAAGTGTCAATGTCGTGGGTGACGGGTGTGCTAATCCGGATGAGTCTAAGTTTGAAGCCTTTTTATAATGAAAAGGTACATTTCATAGCCAACCAAGGTGGTGACTATCGTTCAAACTACCCGAGGCAGGGTGGTAACCAAGGTTGGGCTAGGGATAAAAGTTGGAAAGATCGTGATCGTGAATGGAGGGACCGTAATCTGAATTGGAAAGATGGGGAGAAGCATAGTTATGTGCCTTCCCACGAGCGCTAAAATCCAAAAGATTCGGAAGGTGGTTGGTCCGAGGATATGCTCTCTCGTATCCTCAACAAAGTTGAAGGTTCAGACAATATTTTAAAGGAAATAAAAGAAGATGTGTCTACCTTTAGCCAGACCATCACCTCTCATTCACTGTCGATCAAGCATCTGGAGGACCAAATGGAACATATATCGTCTCATCTCAACTCGAGAGAGCAGGGGGTTTGCCTAGTGATACCATGGCTAACCCCAAGAATGAGGTTTGAAGGTGGACTTGCGTCATGCCACGACGTTATCTAAGCCGCTGCTTGGGAGGAAACCCAAGACCCCTTTTTGCTTTATTTTGTTTTGATAAAATAATGGTGTTTTGATTGTGTAGGTGGAACTGTGGAAAGTGTTCAAAAAGTGCAGAATGGCGAGCATCATGTTCATTCAGCGAGTCGCCGAAGAGATCGGCGACCCTGACCTAAACCACTGACAGACGCAAGATAATTTTACATTGGAGTCTATAAAACTTGGCTAGCCCCAGAAATTATTGGTGAATTGCCGACCATATCAGTAATCTCGACGGAGACTGCCGTTTAGACCCCCACAATAACTGAAGGTCCAGTAAAATTCAGCGAGGTGAATGACTACTCAACCTATTGCCGAATAGCTCGGCGAAGCACGACTAATGTCGCCGAATTGAAGTGCACGGTTTTTCAGGCCAAAGGTTTAAAAGTTTCAAATTCATTCACTTTCCCTCACTTTTTTCTTCCCAAACTCACACCCGCACTCTAGTTTCGATATTTCTTGCATTTTTAAAGTATTTTAGTCGTTGATTGGTGCTTGGATGGATTACTTTGCCGCCTAGCATTTCAATCTTCATTAATCAACATCAAAGGTTGGTTTTCCAAACCTCGAGATTATTTTATCCAAATTTTACTCATTTGCAATGATCTTATCGTGTTGTCGTGTGTTGGGCATCTCTGATAGAATTAATATGTTTGAATGCCTAATTGAATTTGAGAATCTTGCCTGTAATGTTTTGATTGTCGAAATACCGTAGGCTTGTGCTTAAAATGAAGTAAATTTTGTGGTTTTATGCTTGGGTATCGTGCGGCGTACTTTAATTTCACTAGAGTATCCGTTGATTTTGTTTTTGGGGGTTGCGGAGTTTAATTCGAGAAGCTAGGTTGAAAGTAGGCACGTTGGGTCGTTTGGCGAGCTGGGTCGAGATCGCCAAACCACTCGGCGGTTCGCCTAGTGTCTCCATCTCGCCTTTAATTTCATACTAACTGTGTTGTTTGAGTCTGTAACTTTTGGCAAGAAGCCTGAGGTCACTGAAGGAACTGGGCGACTTGCCGAAAGTCTTCATGATCGCCTTTTGTCTGCACACCTGAACCCTTCGTACACTATAACTTTCGGCGGGCTAACCCAGTTTGCCGAAGCAGTTTGGCAACCCACCAACTGTTTTGGCGAGTCTGTTTGTGGTGAATTCTCTATGTGTTCATTTGGATATTTCCTAAATTCTCCTTGAGGTTTTGCGGACATGACTAGAGCAAAAGAAGTTGAAAGAATAATGCCAGTACAAGAGAAGGCTAAGGGGATTATGATAAATGAGGATGCAGCTATATACAAAAGCAAAGCTACGAAACTTCCCACAATTGGTGGGAAAGGCAAGGGAAAGAAGTCCACTTATAATAGGAAGACCACTATCAGAGGCCCTAATGTTCCTTCATGGGCCCGGGGATTCTGTGCAACTGTACATGTCTTTCTGGAGGGCTCGCACGTGACAGCCTCTAGTGGATCTCGCACTACTGTTTCTCATGAGGTGATCTCGAGCACTGATGCTCAGACTCAGAGTAATGCATCGGGCACTGATTCCCAAACGGATGGAGCGATTGTGTAGACAGGACCCTCTCTTTACCTCCATCTCTGCCTTACTTTATTTTGACTTGTGGATGTTTTTATTTGCATTTGAGGACAAATATTTTTATTTGTGGTAGGGTGAGGCCCATCTTTTGTGACTCCATTTTGTTTATATATTTGGGTTGAAATCTTTAATTTTGTTGACACTACTTTTGTGGAAGGTTGAGCTTGTGGCTCCTTACTTTTAATTATAAATGATTTTTGACCCTTTCAAAAAATATTGCCACCTCTTGTATGTGTTAAATGTGGTTGTTCTCTTGCAAATTTGAGTACCATTTTGATCAATACCGATGACTCGAATAGTGCTCATAATCGAACATAAATGAATCCACGGCTACGACGAGGGTAATTGAAGTTGCATTGACAATATGTGAACTCTTTGCATCTCTTTGTGACTAGCCAATTATCGAATCGAGTCTCTTGTGATGAACATTGCACACTAGCGAAAGTGTGGAGTCTGGTTTAACTTTGGTGTCAATTCCTTGTGTGATGAGCTAACCGTGAACCATGCATGATGAAACCTAGAAATTGCCCTGTTGGGTCAGTTAACTAAGTGATGCAATTTCTTGAGATGATCTTAGGCAACTTTAGAGAGTGTGAACCAATTTGAAATTATACCTCTTTTGTGGCTTACCTTGTGAGTGTGTGAACCTCTTTTGAGCACCTTTTGAGCCTAAACCTTTTCTTGGAAGAAACTTGATACCTTTGCTACCTTTTATTGACCCATTACCCATAATCCTCATGATCTGTGGTTTGTTTGAATAGCCAACTTAGGCCAAAAGCCTAAATTAGGGGTGTGATGAAAAGAGAAGGCAAGTCAAGTAAATTCAAAGAATTCCCTTATGCCCATGTTTTGAGGAAAATGGAACTCCTCTATATAAAAAAAATATATTGAAAAAGAAAAAGAAAGAAAAAGTTGTGAAATAAAGTTGTGGAAATACAAAGAAAATGGGGTTCCCAATGACTCTTGGAAGATGAATAAGAGGTGACTTTTGAGCTTGAATGAAAATGATAAATAGAAGGAAAGAAGGTGTTGTTCACATCACACTTCATAAGGATTTTTAGCCTACAAACCTGAATGTTCATACAATTACACTAACCCCCTTTACAAGCCTTGGAAAGACCTTTTTGATCTTGAATGAGCTGAAGAAAAAGTCGATTGGAAAATAAGGGCAAACCTATGGGTGAAATCATGCATTGTGTTTATCTTTGTGAGTGTGAATGTTGATGTTGATTCCGAAACTTTAAATGATTGAACCATTATGTGTGAATATGGAATCATTCTTTGTGTGAGGGCATTCGAATACCTTTGTTGAGCTTGAGCTTCCATTTGCAGCAAGTATAGTGAGCTTGAGATTCTTTTGTAATGGTGAGTCACAACTTGAATCTTTGAGTGCACAATTGATCCTTGCACAAGTAAGTTGAGACTTTTTGTGTTTATTCATGATTAAGTCTTGTGTAGCACTGTTTGAGACATCCGTTTTGAACTACTGAACTTGAATTTTACTTAAGGACAAGCAAAAGTTTAAGTTGGGGTGTTGATGAGTCCACGATTTCGACTCTTTTAGGGCTTTATTTTAATGGATTTAGCGACCTCAAATGCACATTTTGTCAAAATAACTGATGTAAATCCTTGAGTTTCAAGTATCTGGTGTTAGAGACAATGGATGGACACTATGGAGCAAAAAGGAACAAGGCAGCTGAAAGAACGAAGAAAAGAAGGCTCGAGGATCGCCGAATGGCCTTGGTCTCGCCAAATGTTCAAGTGTGCAAAGCCTTGAAGGACAAAATCAAATAGGCGATTGAAAGGAACAATCGGCGAGTCACCGAATGGTTCCGTGAGGCATTGCCATATCGCCCAAGTTACAAAGCTTGAAGTTGCTGAAGGACAATGTAAAAAGGCGAAGAACAAGACCAAAGGGCGGATCACCGAGTGAATCGGCGATCCCGACTAACTGCGCCAACTGATCCTTCGCAACACACTTTTTGACAACTATAAATACATGTTTGAATTTTTAGTTTAGTATCAACTTTTATATTTCAGAAACCAGTTTTTGGAATTACTCAGTTTTAGAACTTAGTTTTTGGGAGACAATTTTCCTTAGCTTTGAAGAGTTGAAGATTTCCATTTTCTAAGCAATTGGAAGTGGGTATTGAAGATTCTTCATCCTTGACGTGTGTAAAGACAATATTTATCGTACCCATTTGATGGAAACACCATTTGGTATTGATTTCTATTTCTTTATTATGTCTAGCTAAAACTCCAATTCTTGGGGTGTTATTTTGTGAATATCGGTTGAATTTACTACTGGGTATTGCTATTTGATTGTTTATTCGTTGTTTAAAGTTGATTTCATTCACTAGTTATGTTTGAATTCAATGGGTTTGTAGTTGCAAACACAATTTTATCTTCGTGTTTTTTACTTGCTCGAGAGAGAAGTTTTAAAACCAAAACTACTAAATCTATAGTCCGAGGTCATTGGGTTGTCGTGGGTTCAACTCGAGAGAGTGAATCCTAAACCCTCTCCCACACATTCAACTTGAGAGAGTGAATGTACTAAGGCAAAGGTTGTGCTTCATTGCCACTTATCGGTGTTCGGGAGAAATCGATTTGATTCGGGGTAAATTGTTCGAGACAAAATTTACCCCACTAAAGTCTAACCTAGTTACCAATTGCAGCGAGTTACTATCAATAGCATTTACTCAGTTGTGTCTTTTAGCCCATATTCCTATCGCATCCCAATAATCCCGTCTCCGTATTTTCATTTTCGTTTTAGTTGTCATTTTAGTTGATAATTGATTACAAAACCCCCTTCGATATTTGACACTTGTGTCACACTTTTTAATTTATCATGTTTTTACTCGCTAATATCTATAGATATAATTAACTTGAACAGATTTTTGCTTTTCTATTGATTCTCAATTACAAACCGCTCTCTTTCGGAACGATCCCAACCCTTGGTTGGGTTATATTACTATTGACCAACCGTGGATGCTTAGTATTGGATGAAGCGCCCGGATACGTCAAGACAATATATAGAAGTAAATGTTACCTTTCTCTAAAAAAAATTCCTTCTCAACAGAGTTAATGAATATTGTATCATCTTCCACCAGCGACATCCTTATCTATTCAGGTATAAATATGTCCTTCCAGTTTGTTTGGATAGCAAATAATCAGGTGTCATATGGAAGCTTGCCAAGAAAACGTCAAATGAATATGATTAAGAAGAAAAATGAGAAATATATAAAAAGAAACAAAGATTTAACGTGGTTTGGTCAACTGACCTACATTCACAAAGGAGATGAGCGATATAAATATGAGAGTACAAAATATAGAGAAATTGTCAAGATTTTGCTGATTGTCTCTCAAAGTGATAATCTTTCCTTTATATGGAGAGAATACACATTACACATCCCTAAAGATCCGTTAGTCCTATCCCAAAAGATTAGCTATTTAATCCCTCTAAATCTACCATTCAAATCCATCTAAATCTCCTATGTTATCCCTCCAAATCCCCTATTTTATAACAATATTATCCTCTATGATCATTACAAAATATCTCTATAATTAAAACAATATATACATTAATATATACAACAACTCTTTATCATTCATTATTCTAACATCCCCTCTCAAATTGATTTTGGTGGATCAAGAAGGATTAATTTGCCTACTAGAAATTGATATCGTTGTCATGCCATGAATTTTATAAATCTATTAGCTATCTAATGATCAATGGACACGTGCGGAATAGTATTATCTCCGTTATTCAGGTTAGTAAATATAAAAACAAAAAAGATGAAATGGACATAAAATAAATAATTCTAATCCACAGAACCCACTTTGTATCCTTAAGAAATTTAATCCCTCAAGTACCCGAGGTTGTAGATTAATTCCTCCGAAGATAAAACAATTAACTATTAAAGAGGTAGCGGTACCTCAAACTTCAATAGTTTCAGCGAACTGAAAGAACAACAATGAGAGCACACAGAGACTCAATCGATTGACAATTTGATTTGTAAGAAAATGTATGCAGAAGAGAGAAAGTTTTTCGTGTTTGCAAAACTGAGAGAAATGTCTCTCTTTACATGATGCGTGAATTTTCAAATAATTATGTTATGCGAATTAATTCCGTAAATTAATTAATTAACATTCTGAATTATTTTGAGAAAAAGGAAATTATTAATGAAATTGATTAAATAAATTTTGCCTAAAACACTATCAATCAATCACATCATTTGCCAAAGCTAAGGCCGAGGCCGAGCAAGCGACGACAATGGCGCGAGGGGGCACCTTCTACTTAACCCTTTAAGAACTAAAGGAAGCTTTTCCTAATATAAGGACAACACTTTTCGTTTCTTCTACCAATATGGGAGAAATGACTTTTCATTTTCAAAGACTTTCCATTTGGAATGACATTTCATTTTCCCTCCAAATTGGTTCCCCCACATTTCCTAATTTCTCATTCATTCTTGTTTACTATTCACGCCTTGCTAAAATCCAACAAAGATTAATGACTCCATTATCTACAACTTCTTGCATATAATAACAATCTACTTTGATGTGTTTAGTCCTCTTATGATAAACCAAATTAGTAGCAACTTTAATAGCACTTGTATTATCATAATAGAGAGGAGTAGGATTACATTGAGGAAATCCAATCTTAACAAGTAATCCACGAAGCCTTACAACCTCAGCGTAAGTAGTAGACATAGATGGATATTCAGCCTCTGTTGAGGATTTTGATACACAGTCTTTCTTCTTACTCTTCCGGGATATCAATGATTCTCAAAAAACATGCACCAACCAATAACTGAACGACGAGTATCAGGACATCTTGTCCAATCAGAATCACTAAAGGCATTATGACGAATAGGAGAACCACTAGGATAGAATATCCATTAGTAGATGTTCCTAGAAAATATCGAATGATGCGACGAACTGCCACCAAATGGATATGACGGGGAGCTTGCATAAATTGAGTAACTTGCTGAACTACAAAAGATATATCAGGAAAAGTAATAGTAAGGAAATTGAGGCTCCCAACTAATTGTTCAAATATAGTTGCATCAAGAAGAAGATCGCCTTCCTCACGACGATACTTCACATTCAATTCCAATAAATTATCTACGAAGGAGGAATCATTAAGACCAGCCAAAGAAATTAGATCCTAAGTATATTTGTGTTGGTTTAGAAATACACCTGAAGAATTATTGTGAACTTCCAAACCTAAGAAATATGTAAGAGGAGCAAGATCTTTCATATGAAAAGAATCTTTAAGTTGTTGTTGGAGACTAGTGGTTAATGAAAAATCTGCACCCGTGATAAAAATAATTCATCTACATATCCCAAAAGAAGAAAACAACTTGTATATGTTTTTTGAAGAAACAAAGATGAGTCATATTTGCTCTACTCAAAAGAAAATTGTAGCAAAGTAGATCGAAATTTGTCAATCCAAGCCATAGGAGCTTGTTTTAGTCCATACAAAGACCATTTCAACTTTCATACATATGATGTATGTGATAAGAACAAACCAGGTAGAAGTTTCATATAAATATCTTCTTTAAGATCATTGTGGAAAAAACATTTTTGACATCCATTTGATGAAGAGACTAGTTTTGCGAAACCAATGGCAATAATTCTTCTCACCGTAGTAATTTTTTCTATTGGTGCAATAGTCTCTTCATAGTCCACACGATACTTTTGTCTATTACCAAGAACAACCAATCGAGCTTTGTATTGATCAAGATTTCCATCAAAAGGAAGATTAATTAAATGGACCCATTTACATCCTATTGGATTGACATTTGAAGAACTTGAAACATTGTCTCATGTGTTATTTTCTTTAAGGGTCAAAAGATCTTCCTCCATTGCTTGCTGCCAACATTCATGCTTGGAAGCTTGTATGTAGCAAGTTGGAATAGAAATGGTGGATGACGTAGAGGAAAAGTCATACCAATTAGGAGTAGGAGATAATCAAGTAGATCACTGAGTAGGCATAGGAGGATCAGACCTTGAAGAATTCTCAAATTCTAGTTGTGGTGCAATCTCAGGTGGCAGATCAGTTTCGGAATGGGGCAGAGTTGGCCGATGTCATTCATACAAAAATAAAGGTTTGAACCACTTAAAAGAAGATCACAAATCCTCAAAAGTAAGATGACAATGAGAAACAGAAGATGACTCAACATGAGTAGAGAAGAACAATTGATTTTCAAATTAAACAACATTTCTAGAAACATGAAATTTGTTAGAATATGGATCATAACAAATAAAACTTGTATGTTAAGTACTATAACCCATAAAAGCACATTTAGTATACATAAATTTGCCCATATGTGTAAAAGGACTTTCTTTACTGTGGAATGTTTTTTTATATCAATTAAGGTCACTAAGAAAAACTCCTAACACAAAGTTGAGTTGCAAGTTTCCTTACCGATTATGTTTTGACATAAGATTTTACTTAGGTCAACTTAAAACAACCATATCTCTTAGAATATAAAAAGTTACATGGTGCATAACCAATCAAATTAAAGGTATTTGAATTATCTTTACAATTCCACCAAGTTTGCATTATTCCGCGTTCGAGTAGAGAGTTATGATCATTTTAGTAACTAATGTAGTGCAGTTCCATTTTAGCCGTGGGAAAATTCTAAATAAGTTAATTTTCTTCTCCTTGTACAACTATGAAAACCTTAAAAACGGATTCTTAACTCTTATAAAACCCTAAACAATCCTATTTACATCTTTAATCCATCATTTTATTTTCTCTCAAACCATAAGGCAAAAGTCCAAGGAAAAATCAAAATAGAAGACTCCATTAGAAATTCTTTCCATCTTTTTCAAGTCTCTTCTCCAAGGTTAGTCCTTCTCCAAGAATTTCAATCTTTCCAACTCAAATTCCTCTATACAATTATGAATGAATAAAAAAAATGATAATTCTTGGCCATAGAGTTTAAAGAAGCTAATTCAAGAAATCTCAAGAAAGGTTTTCTTGATTGTTCTCCTTCAAGCTAGGGTTTCAAGACTTCTAATCAAGTTCCTCTTCCAGATTCTTCAAGAACCTTGTTCTTCCAGGTATGTAAGGCTATCATAGTGTTAGACTAGTTCATCCTCATGCCCTATATCTACTTTCAAAATCAGTAAAAGAGTAATCTATGATTCTAACCCTAGATTTGAGTATTTTTGAGATGGGGTAATTTTGAGTTCTCGAGTTCCTATTTCTTTTTGAAATTCTACTCCTAATTATTGAATTGATATATGTTATGCATTAACATTCTTGAGTTGAGTCGTTCAAGTCCATAATTTTGCATAAACCCTAGGAATTGAGTTACAAATTTTGAGAAGCTTTCTAAAGCAAAAATTTGAGTTTTAAAGTGCGTTTTTTAGGAAGTAAACAGGAGTTTTAAGAAAGATTTGTATTCATGAGTTTATATATGGATATTTAGGTCCTCAAGTTGAGTCATTCATGTCCATAATTACACATGAACCCTTTGATTTGAGTTATAAATTTCGAAATGCTTTTTAAAGCCAACACTTGCGTTCTTAAACTAAGTTCTGAGAAAAGAGTTTCTAAAACATGATAAGTATGACAATGAAGTAGGCCATCAATGTATGAGTAGTACGGTATCTAGATATACCATCAATGTTTATGCAGTATGACTTCCTGAGTCATCAATGGTCATATTAAAATATGATTTTGATATGCTTTTGAGAAAGAGTTTCACGTGTGAATTGAGTAAGAGAATAAGGGGACTATTTATTCCAAGAGGTATTAATTTTTATATTGATAAAAGAGAAACAAAGATTTCTGAATGAGTTATGAGTTCAAAAGATATTTCAAGAGCAGTTACCTCTTTTAAGAGGGTAGTTTGAGCAATTATCTCAAACCATAGGAAGAGTTTTTTTTTTCTAACATATGAACATGAGAATACATTATTGGGAGTAGTATTGAGCACCGATATGGGGAAAAGTAAACACCACTCAAAGTCCTCATAAACCATGTGTGCCAACATGGGTAAAGGGTCATACTTTTTAGATGATTCCTTATTTCTTTTTAGCATACCTTAGTGGATCCACTTAGTTGAGGAGTTCTATATCCCGACAAGGTATAAGACAGTTCTGGCAGCGTGAGAGAGACACTATATCATCTTGTAGCTCATAGTGATGGTTGTCAGTTAGATAATCTCCCAATATAGTTAAAGTGTATTTTTATATATAACTTATTATGTTGAGTTCAGAGATGATAGAGTATTTTGTAAAGTTTTAAAAGATTTTACTCCTTTAGTTCTTCACATTTAGTTGAATATATATCTATATCTACTGCAGTCCTTTCATCCAGTTATTTATTTATTCAGCCATATTACATACTCGTATATTCCATGTACTAATGTCATTCGACCTCCATCCTTTTGTGATGTAGATACATGTTCTTTGGATCCTCAACATGAGTCTGTTAAGATCACTTCGCCTGCTCGCTAGCTTTTGAGTAAGACCTCCTTGCTTTCGGAGGGCTCCTGTTTTATGTGTTGTTAGTATTAGTAACATTTTGAGTAGTCGTGGTTCTTGTCCAGACACTCGTCTATTTATAGTAGAGGCTTCATCGATAGACCATTTTGGAGAGTCTGTTAGTTATAGATATTTTATTTAAAACTGGTGTTTCATACTAGTATATTTACCAAAGTTTCGAGATTCAGTAAACTATTTTTAAACGTTTCTTTCAATTTGATGCTTATGTATGTTTCAATTAGTCTTCTGCTTGTAGTCAGCCTGGATGAGGGTTCGTTTGAGGGACAACAATGGTTCTCGAGTTTCGGCCACGTCTAAGTTGTAGGCTCGGATCGTGATAAACTTGGTATCAGAGCATGGTGTTCAAGTGTCCTATGGTGTCTATGAAGTAGTGTCAAGTAGGATCTTATTTATGGTTTTGAGGGCCCCACTTCTATAAATGACGAAGTACATACATTTAAGAAAAATATCTCTTCTTTAATACTCTAAACTGTGCAGTAGAACTATGTCATAGGGAACTTATTCAAACTCATGTGTTTCTCAGATTCATTCGACTACCCCTCATACTCAAGGTAGTTGAAAAGCAAAGTCAATTCCAAAAGGATGAGTTACTCTCAGCAAAAGTCTTGAGGAAGTCATGAGAATGTAAAGGGGCTTAAGATAATCCCGTGATTGAGCTTAAGTGTTGAGATTCAAAAGAATGCACTCTTATTCATATGAATTGTGCGTTCGAGCCAAAAGTGAGATGTATTCCTAGACTCTTTTCTCTAACCTTGTTTTAGGTGAGACCCTTATGTGAAAGTGTGTTTTGGAGCTTGGGTAGTATTTTAATTCGAAAAGATAGTATGAGTTATTAGATTATAAGCAATAGTAGTAAGAGTGCCCAAAGTTAGAAGAATGCATGCAGAGGTTCATTAATCTTAGAAATGGAGTTATTGATGAGGCAAGCTATGTTATTATAGTCATGCACCCAGTAGGTTATCGGTGAGGAATTTTCCCTTATGGGTAGACTAAG
Organism: Solanum raphanifolium; assembly: GCA_036250405.1. Lineage (NCBI taxonomy): Eukaryota > Viridiplantae > Streptophyta > Magnoliopsida > Solanales > Solanaceae > Solanum > Solanum raphanifolium. The sequence continues at coordinate 30,726 of JAJOOE010010548.1, forward strand.
AAGTAATAATTTTGTATAAAGTTCATGACAGAAGGTAGAGGAATAATTACTAGTTAGGATGAGTTATAATATACTTTAACTAGAAAGGAGGTTAAGATGATGTGTTATTGTGTTAGTAATAACCAAGTGTAGGTGTTGAATATAAGAGCAAAAGTATTCATGAGGTGCTAGCTCTAAGCTAGGCTTATGATCTTTAAGGGAAAAACCATAATTTTCAAAGGGTTATAGAACTAATTAGGCAATGATGTATAGTGAATGAGTAAATAGTACTTAAGTCGTGAAATTGAATATGACGATAATTTGTAAGTATGTAGACAGAGAAATAAAGATTGACCATTTCTGATGAGGTTTTAGTAGGCGAGTGTTTCTTAATTTGTATCTCTTAGTTGTAAGTTAGTACAGTAAGCGAGCAATCATATTAATAACTGGATTTATTAATAAACATTAAGCTTGAATTTGAGATGAGAGTGGTGGTAAAAAAGAATGGAAACATGAGGGTGATGATGTTAGTTCGAGATCTAATGTGGTAGATTTGACATAGAGTAGGTAAGAAATTAAGGTTTTACCTTTTACAAGTGTGAGTGGTACAAGTATGAGATTCTAAATTTTAGATGAGAGCAATGAAGTGTGGCTAAGTAATTAGATTAACAAGATAATTAAAAGGTGTACCTGAGATCAAATGTAGTTGGACGAGGTTCCAATTAAGTTAATGATTATTTTTCATGTGTGCCTAAATAGTATAATTAAGCTATTAATGTGTAATAGGCTGAGGTAAGCATTAATTTTCTTCCCTTAAGAACTAGAGGAAGCAGCCTTATAAGCCATTGAGAAAAGGTTAAGAGAAGCATCTTAGAAAGAGGTCTTAAAATGACTCTTAGTACCTGCTTATGGAGATTTTAGTAGCCATGAGATAAGTCTTTACCGAGTATTAGAGTAAATGGAATGTATACCAGTTTAGAGATGATGATTATAGATCCATGACTTTAGAGTGTCAACTCCAAACGTGTGGCAGAGATGATAAGATGAGAAATCAAGTCCAAGTGTTGAGGATAAGATAGTGATGTCTTCAGAAAGAGTTTTAGAGATATATCAATACATTCATAATCTTGCATATTCTTCAAGCGAAGTATGTACAACATCTTGTGGATATTCCTAATATCAGAATTGTGTCTATGACCTATGCTCATACACTTCAGAGAGATTTACATCTATGCTCAGTTTCCAGAATGAGGGGTAAATACTTTAGCCTATTAATCTCAAGCTTAATCCATAAAGTTATGGATATTATCCTCATGATATGAACTTATTCATATAAGTACTCATGTTTCATAGTATGTGCAGTCTCAAAAGTTCATGATTTACTCTCAATGGCTAGCAACATCATGTTATACCATGCATATTCTTATATCAGAATTCTCGAATGAATAGTGCTTATGATCTTTCGCCCTAAAGTCCTTACAGTAATCATTTTTTTTGTTTTGGAGAGGGGTGTTGTTGATAGTAGTTGTATGATGATGGGGCAGAGGATTGCTATTTCTTATTGTGATAGTGATGGTGTGTTTATTCCATCGAAGGTTATAAATGTGGAGGAACAAGGAGAAAAGGTTTTACAATGAGTACTAAGTCATCTACTTGGTGGTAATGCATGAAAATTCAATTGTTAGATATGATGAGAGGATGAGAAGTTCTTAGAAAGTGGGTTAGTAGGAGTCTATAGAATGGTTAAGGTTCTAAGCTTGAATGTGGTAATGTTAACATGTGGACAATGTGTGTTACATTAGGTGTTTTGTGATATGAGCTCAAGGTTAGCTGAATGTAGCATTTAGGAGTAGTGTTCTTGGGATAAGGTTTCCTACAGAGGTATAAAACCTGAATCTTGTGATTTAGATCAGAATAATCACCCTATATTAAGTGATTTGTGATTCTATGTTAGACTTGAATACAGTAAGAGTAACCCATTTCCATTCTCAGACAAGCCTTCATTCGAGGACGAATAATCCCAAGGGGGAGATATTGTAACACCCCAAAAATTTGTAAGTTAAGACTCGAACAATTCATCATTTACTTGTAGGGTCTTATCAGGTAATTCTTAAATTTACCCATATATGTTACGGTAAATTCTTTAGTGTGGGAATGATTTTGGATATCCATTAAGGCCACTATAAAAAACTCCTAGCACAATTTTGAGTTGAAAGTTTCCTTACCGATTAAGTTTTGACATAAGATTTTGCTTAGGTCAACTTAAAATAACCATATCTATTTCAGTATAAAGAGTTACGTGGCCCATAACTTATCAAGTTAAAGGTCTTTGAATCATCTTTCCAACGCCACAAACATTGCATTATTCAGCATTTGGAGTAGAGAGTTATGATCATTTTACTAACAAATGTAGTGGAGTTACATTTTAGCCGCGGGAAAATTCTAAATAAGGTAATTTTCTTCTTCTTATACCACTAGGAAAACCTTAAAAACGGATTCTTAACTCATAGAAAGCCCTAAACAATCCTATTTCCATCTTCTAATCCATCATTCTTTTCTCTCTCAAACCCTAAGGCAAAACTCTAAGGAAAAATCAAAGTAGAAGACTTCATTCAAGATTCTTTCCATCTTTTACAGGTTTCTTCTTCAAGGTAATTCCTTCTCCAAGAATTTCATTCTTTCCTACTCCAATTCCTCCATACAATATGAATCACTAATGAAAATCATAATTCTTGGCGATAGGGTTTCAAGAAACTAATTCAAGAAATCTCAAGAAAGGTTTTCTTGATTGTTATCCTTCCAGCTAGGGTTTCAAGGCATTTAATCAAGTTCTTCTTCAAGATTCTACAAGAACCTTCTTCTTCCAGGTATGTAAGGCTATCACAGTGTTGGACTAGTTCTTCCTCACGCCCTACATCTACTTTCAAATCAGTAAAAGAGTAATCTAGGATTCTACCCCTAGATTTGAGTATTCTTGAGATGAGTTAATTTTGAGTTCTCGAGATTCTATTTAGTTTTAAAATTCTAATCCTAATTATTAAATTGATATATTTTATGGATTAAAATTCTTGAGTTGAGTCCTTCATGTCCACAATTCCTCATGAACTCTATGAATTGAGTTATAAATTTTGAGAAGCTTTTTAAAGCCAACACTTGAGTTTTGAACTGAGTTTTTTGAGGAAGTAAAGATGGGTTTTGAGAAATAATTGTATTCATAAGTTCGTATATGGTTATTGAGGTCCTCAAGTTAAGTAATTTGTTTCCATATATCCACATGAATCCTATGCTTTGAGTTATAAATTCTGAAAAGCTTTTTAAAGCCAACAATTGAGTTCTTTAACTGAGTTTTGAGAAACTAAAGATAAATTTTGAGAAAAGAGTTTCTAAAACATGATTAGTATGACAATCGAGTATGTCATCAATGTATGAGAAGTATGGTATCTAGATATACCATCAATGTTTATGCAGTATGACCTCTCGAATCATCAATGATCATATTAAAGTATGATTTTGATATGTTTCTGAGAAAGAGTTTTCAAGTATGCATTGAGTAAGAGTATAAGGATACTATGCATTCCCAGAGGTATCAATTTTTACATTAATACAAGAGAAACAAAGATTTCTAAATGAGGTATCAGTTCAAAAGATGTTTCAAGACCAGTTACTGATGAGTCCACGGACTCATTTAGGGCTTTATTTTTATAGAATTAGTCTCCTCAAATGCATATTTTCTCTAAATAACTGATGACAATTCTTAAGTTTCAAGTATTTGGAGTTTGAGGCAGAGCATTGACACTATTTGGCAAAAAGGAACAAAACGGCTGAAAAGACGAAGAAAACAAGGCCTGAGGATTGCCTAATGAATTTGACGAGTCATCGAAAGGCCTTAACCTCGCCCAAAGTTCCAGTGTGTTGAGCCCTGAAGGAAAAAATCAAGTCGGCAATGAAAAGGAGCAGTCGGAGTGTCGCCAAACAATTCCGCGAAGCAGTACTATATTGCCCAATAATTCAGAATGCGAAAATGCTGAAGGAAAGAGCTGAAAGGCAACGAAGCAGACCAAAGGGCGGATCGCCGAGTTCATCGGTGATCCCAACTAACTGCGCCGAGTGATCCTTCGTAACACATTTTTAGATAAATTTAAATACTAGTTAAAATTTTTATTTTAGAATGTAATTTCAGATACAACTTTTATTTTTCTAAGTTTCAAGTAGAGAGACCTTGTTCTTAGCTTTTGAAGATGTGAAGACTTCCAACTCCAAGAAATTGGAAGTGGGTGTTGAAGATTCTTCATCTTAGACACGTTTAAAGTGAAAATAAATAATACCCAGTTGATGTTACTTCCATTTGGTATCATTTTCTTCCTTTTCTTTATGTCTAGCTGAAACCCCAATCTTGGGGTGTGATTTTGTAAATATGGGTTAAATTTACTGTTGGGTGTTGCTTATTGTTGGTATATTCACTATTTAAATGTGATTTAATTTAGTATTTGTGTTTGAACTTAATGAGATTGTAGTTGGAAATACGATTTCATCTTAGTGTTTTTGGCTTGCTCGAGAGAGGTTTTAAAACTGAGACTACTAAATTGATAGCCGGTGGTTATTTGGTCATCATGGGTTCAACACGAGAGAGTGAATCATAGGCCCTCTCCCACACTTTTAGCTCGAGAGAATGAATTGGCTACGGCGGAGACTGTGCTTAAAAGCGACAACTTAGTGTTAGAGAAAAATCGAGTTGATTCGGGGTTAATTGCTCGAGAGAGAATTTACCCCCACTAAAGTCTAGCCTAGTTACAAATATTCAGCGATGTACTATCAATAGCATTTACCTAATAGTGTCTTTTATCCCATATTCCTATCACATCCTAAGAATCCCGTCTCCCTATATCGTTTCCTTATATTTTTGTCGTTTTTGTTTATTAGTTAATACAAACCCCCCTTGATAATTTACGCTTGCATCACCCCTTAGATTTAGTATGTTTTTATTCGTTAATATTTACAGCTATGATTGATTAGAACTTGATTTTACTTTTCTATTAATTCTCGAAACCACTCCCTGTGGGAACGATCCCAACCCTTGATTGGGTTATATCACTACACGGGATTGTTGGCACTTGAAACGAAGTAGTGTCCTGATACGTGAAGTCAAAATGGCGCCGCTACCGGGGAATGGTGTTAGTTGAGAATTTTTAGTTTTGTAAAATTTTTGTTCTTCTTAGTCGTAGTTTACATACTTAATTTTTAGCTTTGTTTTCTTTGTTTGTGTAAATATTTCAGGAAGTATGAATGTTAACGACAGGAATGGCAACCAAGTAGGCCATTAAGACGACATTGGAAACCTTAACGATGTAAATGAGCCTCATGTTAATGATCCCCCATCTCATGGGCAGTATTGGTGACATTCGCTTGCCTCCGGCCAAAGAAAATGTTGTATTTCACATCACGAGTACCATGTTGCAGCTACTGAAACTAAGGGGCTTTTCAGTGGATTGGCTCATGAAGACCCTCATGAGCACATTCTAAATTTTTGTAGATGCGTGCGGACTATTGTCTTTAAAAAATATATCCCAAAAGTCGGTTCGTTTATGATTGTCCCATTCTCTTTGATGGGAGAAGTATGCAAATGGCTGGCTGAATTGCCACGCGACTCAATCCCTTCATGGGAGGAGTTGGTCACCACTTTTAATATGCGATATTTTCCTCCATCGAAGATGATGACTCTTTGGGACAGTATCCAAAGCTTTAAGTGTTTGGAGGGCGAGTCGATTCATGAGACGTGGCTGCGATTCAAGAAGTTGTTGATCTAATGCCCAACTCATGGCTTGCCTGACAACGTATTGCTGCAATATTTCTACCGGAGCCTAGACTCAGTGAAGAAGGGCGTTGATGACCAACTTTCTCCAGGAGGATTGATGCAACAACCTTACGTGATAGCAGCTCAGCTATTGGATGGCATGACCATGATAAATTAGGCTTGGTACACCCGTGAAGATCAAAACTCCACTCTCACATTCAAGTTATCTAAGGAGCAGATGGAGAAAGATCATGAGAGAGATCAAAACATGGCCAAGATCATGACACAACCTGACATTTTATCCAAAAATGTCATGAGGGCTGGTGCCCATGGTGTTAATGTCGTGGGGGTCGGGTGTGCAAATCCTGAGGAGACGAAATGTGAAGCCTTGTATAATAAGGAGGTAAATTTTCTAGCCAACCAAGGCAGTGGTTATCGTTCAAACTACCCGAGGCAGCGTGGTAACCAAGGTTGGGCTAGACATGAAGGTTGGAAAGAGCGTGAATGGAGAGACCATAATCCTAATTGGAAAGATGTGGAGAAGGATAGGTATGTGCCTCCCTACGAGCGCCAAAAGCCAAAGGATTCGGAGGGTGGTAGCTCTGAGGATATGCTTTCTCATATCCTCAACAAAGTTGAGGGGTCAAAAAAGATCTTGAAAGAAATGAAAGAAGACGTGTCAACTCTCAGCCAAAACGTTACCTCCAATTCAGTATCAATCAAGTAGCTGGAGACCCAAATGGGTCAGATGTCGTCTCACCTAAATTTGAGAAAAGTATGGGGTTTGCCTAGTAACACTATGGTCAACCCCAACAATGAGGTTTCAAGGTGATCTTGCATCGTGTCGCGACGTTAACTAAGGCGTTGTTTAGGAGGCAACCCAAAACCCCTTATTGATTTTTATTTGTGTTCTGGTAAAATAATTTTGTGTTGTCTGTACAGGTTGAAGTGTGGAAAGGGTTCGAAAAAGTGCAGGGTGGCGAGAAACAGGTCCAGTGGGCGAGTCAATGAAGAGGTCGGCGCGTCCAACGTAATCCGCTGTTTGACTCAAGGAATCTTCAAATTGGATTCTGTAAAACTCAGCGAGCCTAGGAAATTATTGGCGAATCACTGACCATGTCGGCGATCTTGACTGAGACCGCTGTTGGGACCCCCACTCACTGGATGTTCTGTAAAATTTGACAAGGAAAATGAACACTCGGTGAACTGCCAAGTGAATAGGAGAGCTTAACTAATGTCACCGAGTGGGCGAGAACTAGTTGGTTTTGCAGGACAAAGGTTTAAAAGTTGCAAACTCATTCACTTTCCCTCATTTTTTATTTGCCCAAACTCACACCTACACCCTAATTTCTATATTTCTTGCATTTTTAGAGTATTATTAGTGTTGATTTGTTCTCGGAGTTGGATTACATTGCCACCTAGCATTTCAATCTTCTCTTTACCGACACCAAAGGTTGGTTTTCTATGCCCTAAGTTTATTTTATCAAAATTTATGCTCATTTGCAATAGCCTGATCTTGTTGAAGTGTTCTGGTCCTGCCTGATATGATTAGAATGTTTACATGCATGATTTAATTTGATAATCTTGCTTGAGTAGTTTTTACTATTGAAATCTTGTAGTTGTATGCCTTAAATTGGATTAAAATTTGAGGGGCTGTGTTTGGGTGTTATGGGTCTGAGATTAATTGAACTAGTGCATTCTTTAATTTTATTTTCGGGGGTCGTGGGATTGAATTCGAGAAAAAAGGTTGAAGGTAGGCACGTTGGGTCGTTTGGCGAGTTAAGTCGAGCTCGCCAAACCACTTGGTGGTTCGCCTAGTGTCCCCATCTCGCCTTTAATTTCTTTCTAAGTGAGTAGTTGAAGTCTGTAACATTCGGCGAAAAGCCTGAGGTCGCCGAAAGTACTCAGCGACTCGCTAAAAGTACTCGGCAACTCACCGAAAGGTTTCTCATTCGCCCTTTCTCTGCACCCCTAAACCTTTGTGCACTGGAGCTTTCGGCGAGCCTGTCCTTGTTCGCCAAAAGCTATTGGCAGCATGCCGAGTGCTTCCCCCATCGCCTACTTGCTGCAGTTTTTAGAGCTAATTCCTTCGGTGAGCTCGATCTATCTTGCCCAAAAAATTCGGTGATTCGCCCTCAGGTTTGGCGAATCTGTTTGAAATTGTAATGTTGTGCTTTTGTTTAAAGTTTTTCTAACTTCTCTTTGAGATTTTGCAGACATGACTAAATCAAAAGCTATTGAAAGAATAACTCCATCCCAAGAGAAGTGCAAAATGATTGCGATAAATGAGGATGCATCTACGTCGAAAGGCAAAGCTACGAAACTACCCACAACTACTGGGACAGGCCAGGGCAAGAGGCCCACTTCTGCCAGAAAAGACCATTACCGTAGACCCTATTATTCCTTTATGGGCCCAGGGATTCTGCAGGACGGTGCATATTTTTCTAGCGGATTCACACTAACAGAACTTGGTGAATCTGGTACTGTTGTTCCTCCTGATGTGACCACAGGCACTGATGCCCAGGCTGAGGGTGAGACATCGGGCACAGATGCCCAGACAGACGGAGAGACTGTGTAGACAAGACCCCCTCTTTACCCCCTTATCTGTCTTTCTTTATTTTAAATTGTGGATATTATGTTAGTTGCATTTGAGGACAAATGTTTTTATTTGTGGTGGGGTGAGGCCCACCTTTTGTGTGAATATTGATGTTCATGATTTGTTGATCTATTTTGGCTTTGTGCTTATTATTATGTTATACACTGCTTTTTGTGGAAGGTTTGAGCTTGTGGCTCCTTGTTTTTAATTGAAATGACTTTTGACCCTTAATAAAAAAAATTGCCACCTCTTGTATGTATTGAATGTGGTTGTTCTCTTGCAAATTTGAATATCGGTTTTGATCAATACCAATTACTCAAATAGTGCTCATAATCGAACAAACATGAATGTGTGGCTACGATGAGGCCAAATGAAGTTGCATAGACAATATGTTAAATCTTTGCATCTCGTTGTAACTAGCCAAGTATCAAATTGATTCTCTTGCAATAAACCTTGCACACTAGCGAGACTGTAGAGTCTTGTTTGACTTTGGTGTCGATGCATTGTGTGATGACCTTACTGTGAACCATGCATGATAACATCTAGAATTTGCCCCGTTGGTCCGGTCAACTAAGTAAGGCTATCTCTTGATATGATCTTAGGCAACTTCGAAAAGTGTGAGCCAATTTGACATATACCTCTTTTGTGGCCTACCTTGTGAGTGTGTGAACCTCTTTTGAACACCCCTTGAAGCTTACCATTCTTTAGAAGAAACTTGATGAAACATGATCTTTCTTAATCCGCTACCTATTATCCTCTTGAATTGTGGTTGATTGAATAGCCAACTTAGGCCAAAAGCCTAAGTTGGGGGTGTGGTGAAAAAGAGAAGGCAAGTCAAGAAGTGCAAGAAAATCCCCTCTTTAACCCATGGTGTTGAGAAAAAATGGAACCCCTCCATACAAAAAAAAAGAAGAGAGAAAACAAAAGAAAAAGAAAAAGAAAAAGAAAAAGTAGTGAAATAAAGTTATGAGAAATAGAAAAAGAAATGGGGTTTCCGAACAATTCATGGAAAATGAATAATGGGATGACTTCTGAGCACTAAAGAAAATGTTGAGAGAAGAGGAAAGGAAGTGTTGTGAGCACCACATTTCATGAGGATGGAAGTCACTGAGCCTAAGTGACCATACCTTTGCACTCAGCCCCATTACAAGCCTTGAAAAAGACCTTTTTTATCTTGAGTGAGCAGAAACAATTGTTGATTTGAAAATATGGGTAAACCTATGGGTGAAAGCATGCATTGTGTTCTTCTTTATGAGAGTGAGCGTTGCATTTGATTCCTGAACTTTAAATGATTAAACCATTCTGTGTGAATATGGAATCATTCTTTGTGTGAGAAAATTTGAATACCTTTGTTGAGCTCGCAACACATTTTTAGACAACTATAAAAACTAGTTTAAATTTTTATTTTAGAATGCAATTTTAGATATAACATTTTATTTTTCTATGTTTCAAGTAAAGAGACTTTGTTCTTAACTTTTAAAGATTTGAAGACTTCCAATTCCAAGAAATTGGAAGTGGGTGTTGAAGATTCTTCATCTTAGACTTGTTTAAAGTGAAAATAAGTCATAACCAATTGATGTTACTTCGATTTGGTATCATTTTCTTCCTTTTCTTTATGTCTAGCTAAAACTCCAATTCTTAGGGTGTGATTTTGTGAATATGGGTTAAATTTACTATTGGGTGTTGCTTATTGTTGGTATATTCTTTGTTTAAATGTGATTTCGTTGAGTTGTTGTGTTTGAACATAATGAGATTGTAGTTGCAAATACGATTTCATCTTAGTGTTTTTGGCTTGTTCAAGAGAGAGGTTTTAAAACTAAGTCTACTAAATTGAAAGCTGGTGGTTATTGGGTCGTCGTGTGTTCAACTTGAGAGACTGAATCCTAGGCCCTCTCCCACACTTTCAGCTTGAGAGAGTGAATGGGTTAGTGGAGGTTGTGCTTAAAAGCGGCAACTCGGTGTTCGAGAGAAACAGAGTTGATTCAGGGTAAGTTGCTCGAGAGAGAATTTACCCCCACTAAAGTCTAGCCTAGTTACGAATATTGAAAGATGTACTATCAATAACATTTACCCGATAGTGTCTTTTATCCCATATTCCTATCACATCATAAGAATCCCGTCACCCTATCTCATTTGCTTATGTTTTTGTCATTTTTTTTTATTAGTTAATACAAACCCCCCCCCCTTGATAATTGATGCTTGTGTCATCCCTTAGATTTAGTATGTTTTTATTTGTTAATATTTACAATTATGATTAATTAGAACTTGATTTTACTTTTTTATTAATTCTCAAAACCACTCCCTGTGGGAACGATCCCAACCCTTGGTTGGGTTAAATCACTACACGCGATCGTTGGCACTTGAACCGAATTAGTGTCATGATATGTGTAGTCCGTTACCTCTTTTCAGAGGGTAGTTTGAGCAATTATCTCAAACCAAAGGAAAATTTATGTTTTAAAAGATATGAGCATAATTATTTATTATTAGGAGTAGTATTGAGCACCGATATGGGGATGAGTTCAGACAACTCAAAGTCCTTATAAGCCATGTATGCCAACATGGGTAATGGGTCATACTTTTTAGATGATTCCTTATTGTTTTTTATCATAGCTTAGAAAATCCACTTAGTTGAGGAGTTCTATACCCCTGCAAGGTATAGGACAGTTCTGGCAGCGTAGGCCAGACGTTGTATCATCATGTAGCTCATATTGATGGTTGTCGGTTAGAGAATCTCCCAATAGAGTTAAAGTGTATTTTTATATATCACTTATTATGTTGAGTTCAGAGATGAAAGAGTATTTTGTAAATCTTTAAATGATTTTACTCCTTTATTTCTTTACATTCAGTTCAGTATATATCTATATCTACTGCAGTCCTTTCATTCAGTTATTTGTTTATATAGACATATTACGTACTCGTACATTTCATGTACTGATGTCATTCGACCTGCATCCTTTTATGATGTAGACACAGGTTCATAGGATCCTCAACATGAGTCTGTTAAGATCATTTCATTTGCTCACTCTAGTTTTATGAGTTGTTAGTATTAGTAACATTTTTAGTAGTCGTGGGTCTTGTCCCACAACTGGTCTATATATAGTAGAGACTTCATAGATAGATAGTTTTGGATAGTCTTTGAGTTTTAGATATTTTATTTAAACAAGAATTTGATAAATGAGACAACACAATATAATTTGGACGTCCTATACGCTTATGCCAAACCTCAAATTAGTTGTAGAAGTACAAGGCAAAGTTAGAATAGGATGAATGGAAATGTGTATAGGTAACAATCTTCAAACTTTAGCCCCCTTTTATCATCCCTTACACCTCATCCTGTACAAGATAACCATTGCGAGAAAATTTCACATCATAATTGTTATCTACCAATTGTCCAATTGATAAAAGACTAGTAGAGAGCTTTGGTTAAACAAAAACATTTTTGTAAGTTTGAGTAATATCCCCAACCTTAGTAATAGGTAAATTACTACCATTGACAATTTGTATTTGTGATTGATCTTGATACTCCCAAATATTTTTTAGTATGCTTGTTGAGTTGGTCATATGATTGAAATAACCCAAATTAACAATCCAAAATTTCGATGCAACATCATTACCTTGTAATCCAAATGTTGAATAGGCTAACACGATCATTTGTTAAACTATTTCAGGAGTAAGGACATGTCCTGAAGATGAGTTAAGTGGAATTTATCGTAGCTTGAAAAGCATTGACCCTACGGGTTTGAGGAGGTGTGGGACATTCTTTGATAATGTGTACTTATTGTTTACAAAAATTACAAAACTTGTTAAAACAATTTCTAGCAATATTACCATATTCCTTGCAACTGTAGCATTGAGTTCTAGTTATATCCATGTCCTTACCTTTATGTTGAGCCGCAAATGCAACAGTGACATCCTTTTCTTTCTTGTAAGCATTTTGTGTGACAAGATGTTGCATTTCACGAAGTAATTCCCTAGAATATACATCATACAATCAAATTACACCTCCCTAAAGAAGCATAAGAGATCGTTATCAAGTAAAGAACCTAACTTGTAGGTTGGGGCCGATCCCACGAGGAAAATTGTTTAACTTAACTTTAACCAACAATTATATTCGTTTAGTCAAATTACGTCCAGAAATAAGTAATTAAAAGGGAGGGGGGGATTTGTGAAACAAATTGTAAGAATTCAGTAAGTAATCAGTAAACAAAAGTCAATTTTGGTTTTTATCAAGATGAGAGAATTAACTAGAGTATACGTGTTCCCCACAAGCTCGTAACACAGTAATCCTAGTAATAGCAATCCTTTCCTTGTGTACTACATGCAAAGTGATAAGCTAGATATCTCTAAATCCTTGGTCTGGCATCTAGAGAATTTCACCCCGCACCTTGGTCCGGCTACGTGTGTAAATTCACTAACCCTTACCTTTACCTCATATTAGACATCACATCGATGTTTTGCTTAGTTATTACTTCGCACCAATCGACACTAGACTTTTAGATGGTATCACACTAAATCTATGTTGATAATTCTTTTCTTGTTGATTACCTCCTTGGTCCGGCAAGTAGCAACAAGGCGAGTTCAATATTGTCAAGAATTGTCCCAAAATTGAAAGACTCTTTAATGATGTAAGTATATTAATTTTAACCTTTTAAATATTTTAGTTTTTTTAGCTATTGTTAATTATTTGTGAAGTAATTAATACTTAACTAAAATTATGCAGTTTGGGGATTATTTAATCGAAGTAGGAAGCTATTGAAACTTTGTGGCAAAGGAAAAATTTAAGAATTGCCAAATAGAATTTTTAAAGCTAAAGCTCTTAAAGGTGAAAGGATACAAGAAAGTTGAGCTTGAAGAGAAATTGATGAATTTTTTTTTGTTGCGGGCAAAGTTTCTGGAGTCTTTGATTATAGTTTCAAAGGATAGACTTTTAGAAATTAAATCGAAGGATGTTGTTAAGGTTTCAAAGATAGTTACTAGTTCTACCTACTATCATTATAAGGACAATGCTCTGTATTTCAAAGATAGTACACTGAAATGCTTTCTAACTCCTCTAGAACTATAATACTGGAACCAACAGCGTAGAATAGGCTCACCTCTTTCTTTGTTTACCAAACCTATCTGGCTTTCTAGATTATTTAGACATAACTCAAATTTTCCAGCAAGTCACAAAAAAACATGATGCATTCCTTCAATCTCAAATCTTTCATTTCCCGCTTCACCTTGCATCAAGGAAGAGAAACTGGCTGAACTACCAAATGTTTCTTGATGATGTAATGCACACTTTACCGAATGCAAACTTGAAAAAGTCACGCACATCGCTATCTGATAGCTGTATAAACTCAAATGATTGCACTCTCAATTCTAAAGCATCTAATAACCTTGTCGCCAACTCAAGAACTAAAGGAAAACATCCTACAATCTTAACACACACTTAAAATCATGGACAAACTACTCCATCATTTCAGATAAACTACTATGGCAAAAATATATACAAAGTATCATCAACACCCGCAACCCCTCTTAGAAACTTACAAAACTCGAACAATATATGAACAAACTGCTTATATACGGTTATAGGTTTGGCAAAAAGTGTCTTACATGAATCTATAAATTGACAATTACATCCATGAGTATCTTGTTTGGTAGTTACATAAGGGAATACATAAACCTTTACTAGAGCCGCAGGAACAAAGGAGTGAATAAATATTTTGAGATATTCCTCCGATTTATTTGTGTCATACTTTGGGGTCATTTCGAAAAAATTAGTAAGCATCTTCATCAGATGACTAACATTATTATTAATATATGTGTTGTCATTGCAGTTCCAAAGGTCCTGAATTAGAAAATTCAAGTCATTCATCGGCTTCCATATGTAATATTTGTGTTGTCATTGCAGTTCCAGAAGGCTTTCTATCTAACCACTCTTTGCTTTGTCAAGCATAGATTTTAGAGTAAAGACGATCTGGAGTCAGTTTACATATACCACAATTTAATCATATCCATATCTTCATAGAATACTTAGCATTGTTCATACAATCAAGATATAGTTTTGCAAGGGATAGTTTCTCACACAAATTATACCACCACATATTACAACAACCACAATTTATCTTCCATGGAATGTTGTGCTCTACATCATCTCTAGCTTTAACTAAAAACTTCCAAGCTTGCGAATTACCACAAATCTACAATTTAGACACAAGCTAGCCTTTGAAGTAGTACTTAGCTTTCACAAACTAAGCATAGAGAGATGGTTGAGTTCTAAACCACTATTAGAAAATGAGATATTTCTAGATAGTCATTTGTTTAATGGTTCCTTTTTTTATATTATGTCGAGCTTGTAATGGAAAGATAGACCTTGTTTTATTGAATATATATTGTAAGAAAGTCAATACTAGTTGGATATGTTTGGTCTCTACTGACTTTTAAAAAGCTTATATAGCTACATGTGTTTAAGCCTTTTGTAATATGGCACATGAATGACAAAAGGAAAATCTATTGAACCTTATCTTTCTTTCACAAAAGTTCCAAATACTAACAGTGGTATCAGAGCCATTCCTCTTGATGGATTTGTGAAGGTAAGAAAACTAAGGTTTTCTAAAGTTCTTTTAAGGTGAGAGCTGAGCAACAGTAACATGGCATCCAATAACTTCTAGGGTGCAAGCCTTCTTATGTTTACAGAAGAAAATTATCACATATGGGTGATAAAGATGAAGGCTTATCTCAAAGCTCTTAGTATATGGGATACAATCGAAAGTAAGTATGATCCTCCTCCACTTGGACCTAATCCAACTATTGCACAAATGAAGGTTTATAAAGATGTGAAGACAAGAAAACCAAAAAAGAATATGTGGTTTTCACAAGAAAAATTGCTTGTGAAACACCTAAGAAAGCATGGAGAAGGTAACAGAGGAGTTCGACAAAAGTGACGAAGGGTGTCAAACTCTTAACTCTCAAAAAGAATTTGAAATGTTAAGTTGAAATAAGGAGATACTGTGATAATGTATTCTGCCAAACTTGTGGAAATAGTTAACAAAATAAGGTTTTTTGGTGAAACCTTTCCTAATTCAGAGGTGGTGGAGAAGATGATGATAAGTTTACCAGCAAGGTTTGTGTCCAAGATTTCAGCAATAGAGGAATCTTGTGATTTGAAGACTTCCTCTGTAGCAGAACTGATCAACAATTTGCAAGCCCAAGAACACAGATCAAGTATAAGAGATTAAGAAGTAGCAGAAGTGGCATTTCAGGCACAACATAAAGGCAAGCTGAATGACAATAGAAGGATGGAAGGAGATAAAGTAGTAAATGGAAAAACATGGAAGGAATCTTCAAAGAAAGAGAAGTTTCCACCTTGCAACTATTGTAAAGAACCAATCATCAAGAAAAAGAATGTTGGTTCCAAGGAAATCCCTTGATTCAGTGTAGATTCTATAGAAATATGGTTCATATTGAGAAAAATTACAGGCTCAAGAAGAATCGACCACAACAACGCTATGTGCAACAAGTAAATTTTACTGAAGAGTCCGAAAACAATGAAGAAAGCTTGTTTATGGCTTCCCATGTAAAAAACACAGGCAACAAATCCTCATGGTTCATAGATAGTGGATGTATGAGTCGTATAGCTAACAATGAGCTCATGTTTCATACACAGGCAACAAATCCTCATGGTTCATAGATAGTGGATGTATGAGTCGTATAGCTAACAATGAGCTCATGTTTCATACACTTGGCAAGCCAATCAAAACTAAAGTAAGGATGGGGAATGGTGAAATAGTAGATGTACTTGGCAAGGGTTCAGTTTCCTTTCAGACTAAAAAAGGTACAAAGTTTATACATGATGTGGTGTATGTTCCTTGTTTGGCCCGTAACTTGTTAAGTGTGGCTCAAATGATGTCTAAATAATATTCCTTAGTTTTTTAAAGACACACATTGTTTGGTTTTTCCCTCTTAATATAGTTTGTTGTTAAAGTAGAAATGGTGGATAAAACATTTCCTTTAGATGGGAAGTTTGATAGTACAAGAGTCATGGTTGTGGCACAAAAGATATGGTCATTTTAACTATGCTACTTTAAAGTCTGTAGAAAAGGGATTGAATAAGGCTTTACTTGAGATTTCACTGTCTAAAGAAGTTTTTGAGCCACGGCAGAGGGGTAAGGTACACAGGAAAGCATTTCCTAAAAATTCTACCTAGAGGGCAACTGAAAAACTTGAACTAGTTCACACTGATGTGTGAGGACCTATGCAGACATCATAGTTGGGATAATTTAAATATTTTATACTCTTTATTGATGACTTAGCAAGGATGACTTGGGTTGTCTCACATATTTCTAGTTTTTAATAAATTTATAGCTTTTGCCGAAAGACAAAGTGGTTGTACACTAAAGGCTTTGAGGTCAGACAATGAGGTGAATACACTTCCAATGAGTTCAATAAGTATTGTAAAGATATGGTGATTGATCACAAGTCGATAGTAATATGTTCACCTTAATAAAATGGAGTCTTGGAGAGGAAGAACATGATTGTTGTTGAAACGGCTAGATGTTTGTTGCTTGAAAAGAAACTACCGCAAAGATTTTGGGCATAAGCTATTTATACTTCAATGAATTTCATAAATAGGCTGTCAACTAAAGCCGTTGATGGAAAAATCCTATTGAGTCATGGAGTGGAATAAGACCATCTGTGAAACACTTCAAAATCATTGACTCATTTTCCTATTATTATGTTCCTTCGGTCAAAAAGAAGCAAACTTGAACCAAAAGGTGAATTGTGGATCTATATTGGTTATTCATCACAATCCAAGGGTTATAGAGTTTTCAATTTGCAAACAAAACATATTTCCATCATAAGAGATGTAGTAGTGGATGAGCATGCTCATTGGAACAAGGATAAGGAGCAAATTGAGAAAGATAATGAAGTTTTCAGAACTTGCTTCCATTGCTTGCAACACAATCAGTTGGCTCAGAAAAACTAAATGGACTGTCAAATGTTTCTTGATGAAAAGATGAATAATCATACGGGCAATCCTCACTCGATTCACAAGTTTTGAAGAAAAAGTCCCTTTCTAAGATATATGAAAGATGCAATGTTGCTATCTCAGAACCCAATAACTTTTAAGAAGTATCAAGACATAAAGTTTGGATTGTAGCTACAAAGGAGCAGATTGGTATTATAGAGAAGAATGATACTTTGAAGGTGATTGATAAACCCAAAGATAGAAATGTAATAGGGGTGATGTGGGTTTATAAGACAAAACTTAATCCAGAAGGTTCAGTTTATAAATACAAAGCAAGGCCTATTGTGAAAGGTTACACGCAAGTTGCAGGTCCAAATTATGGAGACACATTTGCACCTGTTGCATGGCATGATACAATAAGGCTTTTATTTGCTTTAGCAGCCCAAACAAATTGGAAGTTGTATCATTTGGATGTGAAATTGGCATTCTCAAATAGTCTATTTTGGGAGGAGATTTATGTTGATAAACCAGAAGGATTTCATGTTGCAAGGTTGGAGGACAAAGTCTACAGACTTCATAAGGCATTGTATGGATTATAGTAGGCTCCTCGAGCATGGTACAATATGATTGATGATGATCTCATTTGGTGTGGCTTCAAGAGAGGTGAAAATGAAACCAATTTATATGTGGAAAAGGCTAAATAAGGAGATGTGCTTGTGGTGTCACTCTATGTTGATGATCTTCTCTTAACAGGAAGCAATGAAGCTATGGTGAATCTGTTCAAGCAAGAAATGGAGACCATGTTTGAAATGTAAGATTTTGGCGAAAGGAATTACTTTCTGGGAATGGAGATTAATTAAGCAACTGATGGAATATTGGTTTGTCAGAGAAAATATGCATAGGATATTCTTAAAAGGTTCAAGATGGAGAGGCGCAAACCTCTACCGACCCCACTGGTTCACATTGAAAAGATTTCATGTTTTGAAGGAGGTGGTAGGGATGATCCAACCGTTTATAGAAGTCTAATAGGTAGCCTGTTGTATTTGACAGCAACAAGACCTGATATCTTATTCACAGTAAGTCTTCTGTCGAGATTTGTGCTTGCTCCAAGTCAAGTTCATCTTGGTGTCGCTAAGTGAACTTTGAGGTATGTCAAGGGAACTGTTGATTATGGTATTTTTAAAAAAAAGAAAGAGCAGAGGCAACTGATGTGTTATTCAGATAGTACCGAGAAGGAAGCACTGATGATATAAAAAAAACACTTCTGGATATGCTTTTACACTTGATTCAGGCATGTTTTCATGGAATTAAAGAAGCAAGAGGTGGTAGCTCAATCTTCTATAGAAGTAGAATACATCGATGTTGCTGGTGCAACTAATTAGGCTCTATGGTATAGAAAGATTCTATGTGATCTGGAGCAAAATGACATTGAAGCTACTATCATTAAAGTTGAAAACAAGTCAGTAATATCTATGGCCAAAAATCCAGTGCGACATAGTCGTAGCAAGCATATAAATAAAAAGTTTCACACTTTCAGGCAAGAAGAGAAGGATGGCGAAGTTCAACTTGTTCATTGCAGCTCAGATTAGCAGATTGGATACATCATGACCAAGGTTCTTCCTAAGGGGAAATTTGAAGTTCTAAGGGCTAAGTTGGGAGTATCCAAGAAAAATCTCAAGGAGGAGTGTTAGAAAATGAGATATTTGTACATAGTCTTTTCTTTAATGGTTCCTTTTTAAAATATTATGTTTAGTTTGTATAGGAATGGTAGTCCTTGTTTTATGAAATATATTTTGTAAAAAAGTCAATAGTGGTTGGATAGGTATGGTGTCTACTATTTTTTGAAAAAATTTAACTTATATTACCTTAAAAGCATGAAATCCTAACTTGAATGTTAAATTACTATAATATTCCTAACTTAGGTTGTGACTTTTTCAATGAGTTGAGACTTTTTCGATAAGTTGTGACTTCTTTCAAAGAGTTGTGATTTTTCGATGAGTTGTGACTTTTCCAAAGAGTTGTGACTTTTTCAATAAGTTGTGACTTTTCCAAATGGTTGTGATAAGACACAAAAAACACTTGTTCATACATCCTTTGTTGACTATAAATACAGTGGCTTCCTCTCATCCTTCAACCACAATTTTTTTAATCTTCTACACTTCTTTTTCTTGCATTTTTAAAAAATTCGTGTGATTTATTGACGTTGAGTGAGATCGAAGTTTAGCGGAATATGAGGTACTACTATTCTAATGAAATAAATCATTCTATCCTAAGACTATATATTCCATAACCTCAAGTACTTGAGGAAAATAATTTTGATGATATAATATTTATTATTTTTTACTTAATATATACGTTAGTATGTAATGTTCCAATATATCAAGTTAACATGATTTAGTCTAAATTTATTTTTTTTTGTTAATAATTTTTCTTATGATGTAGATATATGCTTCTGAATAACTTTTTCCAAAATTATTAGACTTCTTAAGAGTTAGATAATTGTCACGATTTGTGGATTTGATGCTCAAGACAAAAACTGATTTTATTTATCAATTCTACCTATGTGATTTAGATTGTCATGAAGTTTGCTTCAAAATAGTTATTACTATATAAACATTGTCCTTTTGTTTTACTTATTTACTATTTCTTAAAATTTGAGTATTTTAGATGAGAAAAGTTCATATGACTTGTAATAATGTCAGTTGAAGTTTGTATTAGTTTAGTTTTTATTTTTTATTTAATAACTAATTTTATGAGATAAACATTTTTATTAATGAATATATACATATCCACAAATAAGGAAAGCTAATAATGTACATTAAGAGGGGATCTGCATAATAGGAATATGGAATATTTTTGATACCCTGCCCACAATGAACAATTTATCAAAAGGGATGCAAACAATAGCGTAAGCAGGATTCTTTTAAACTAGTATTGATGAATGAACAAATCTATAACATCATAATCGATATCTATCTATATTCTATATTACCTTAAAAGCATAAAGTACTAACTTGAATGTTAAATTACTATAATATCCCTAACTTAGGTTGTGACTTTTTCGATGAGTTGTGACTTTTTCGATAAGTTGTGACTATTTTCAAAGGGTTGTGATTTTTCGATGAGTTGTGACTTTTCAAAGAGTTGTGAATTTTCCAAAGAGTTGTGAATTTTCCAAAGAGTTGTGACCTTTCCAAAGGGTTGTGACTTGTCGGAATGGTCATGACTTTTCAGATAAGACACAAAAAACACTTGTTCATACCATCCTTTGTTGACTATAAATAGAGGGGCTACCTATCATTTTTTAACCACAATTTTTTTTATCTTCTACTCTTCATCTTCTTGCATTTTAAAAAAATTAGTGTGATTTATTGACATGAGTGAGTTCAAAGCTTAGCGGAATATGAGCTACCACTATTCTGACAAAGTAAATTGCTCTATCCTAAGATTGTATATTACACAACCTCGAGTACTTGAGGAAAATAATTTGGATCATGTAATATTTTTTTTTGTTTACTTAATATATACATTAGTGTGTAATGTTCCAATATATGAAGTTAACATGATGTAGTCTAAATTCATTTCTTTTAGTTAACAATTTGTCTTGTGATGTAAATATATGCTTCTGAATAACTTTTTCCAAAATTATTAGACTTCTTAAGAGTTAGGTAATTGTCACAATTTGTGTTTTTGATGCTCAAGACAAAAGAATGACTTTATTTATCAATTCTACTTATGTGATTTGGATTGTCAGGAACTTTGTTTCAAAATAGTTATTACTATATAAACATTGCCCTTTTGTTTTTACTTATTTACTATTTCTTAAAATTTGAGTATTTTAGATAAAGAAAAGTTCATATGACTTGTAATAATGTCAGTTGAAGTTTGTATTAGTTTAATTTTTATTATTTATTTAATAACTAATTTTTATGAGATAAATATTTTCATTAATGCACGAATGCATTATAAAGCTAACAAGATCTTCTAACTTCAAAATATATTATTTTATAACGTTTTGAGTTCTTTTTTTAAAAAAAACTCACAACAAATGTGAAAATATATGAATCATTTAAAATTTATTATTTACAAAATAAGTTTATATTCAGTAATATGGAATAAAATTTTCATTTTGTCCCTACACTAAATTAAAATATAATAACTATAAAAAATAGTAACATTAATTAAAAGTCCTATTTATTTATGTAAGTATAAAATGTATTAGAAATTCAACTATTGCACATTAATTCTTTAGTTATAACATTATAAATTCTCTTAGTTATTACTAAAAACTGCAAACATTATTCACCCTTTTTTACATTATTTAGTTATAATATTATGAATTCTCAGAGTTATTACATTAATTATATCTATCTTTCATATTTCCATATATTAATCTTTGACCAATTATTTTTCATATTATTATACCGTCCATATATATGTGATAACACGGTGTTGTTATTTTTCCTTGAACGAATCAAGCTTAGTTGAATAAATTGAAAATCGTTTACAAGTATATGAACTATATCTTTGTCAGGTGTAAGATAAACAAGTGATTATATATATGATTTCACAGATAGAATATATTCTTTAATTTTAATTTTTAGTTTTTCCGGTAAAAAAAAGGAAACATTTCTTAGTTAACTGTGGACAGTCAGATAACTATCTTTGATTTATGTACACAGTCAATTGAGAAGTCAAATATGAGAGCCAACAACAAGAACATCATCTATTATGCTATAACTTATAAATTAAAAATTAATGTGTACAAAAAATAGTTCTAAAAAATAAAATGGAGTTGTTTTCTTAACATGTTCATATGACATTTAAACAGTTTAATGTGGAATACACTACGACTAATTAGAAGATTGAACCTCATCAAATTGAAATAAATATATTCATTATTGCATTTAACTAATAAAAATTTTCATTCGTCATCTTCATAGGTTCGCGTGAATAAGAGATATATATGACGATCCACATTGAACTTTCACAAAATAATCTGCAATAATTTTTTGTGCAAAACTTATTGTTGAAATCTTCGCTTAAATAAGCAATACTATTTACTATAACATATATTTATGAATTGG
>JAJOOE010010549.1:0-52500 GCA_036250405.1 Solanum raphanifolium
AAAAAAAAAAAAAAGTGAACAAGTATTCATTTGTCATTTTTTTTAAAGGTCGTGTGAACGAAAATGTGGCATATTTTTAAATTTAAATTTATACTATTTATAGAAAAGGAGGGAGGTGTAATTTTCTTTTAATGGGAAAAGGGATGTAGATTAGTGAGGTGAGTTGTAGCGAAGTCGAATTCTTATTGGGTGGATGACGAAGTAATAAACTTGTAATTTCGTTGAAAGTGTTTGGAGCCTTAACCTCTAAGACAACTAACGTGATTATTAAATTGGGGACATCCAGAGGTCGGGTCCCAAATAGTAAGTCGGGCCCTAGTTTCTTCACCCCCACAATCTCCGTCGAACTGGCGATGGTCGATAACTTCGATGATATCATCAACTGGGACGATGTAGATCACATCTTCCACAACGTTCTAGACAATCCCCACGATGATGATCAATTCACTCTTCATGATTCCTCCCCACAGACATTCCAGCAGATCGAGCAGCTTCTTATGAACGATGACGATGTCGGTCTTGTCTCTTTTGAAGACGCTGATCCTCAATTTGCTGCCGACTTTCTCTCCAACGTCCTCGTCGATTCCCCTCTTCACTCCGATCATTCTCACTCTCCTGCTGAACAAGCCATTGGATTCACCGATTCCAAGGTTTCTAGTGGATCCGACGCCGATCAGGACAAACACAAGTCGCCTTCTGATGGGGACGACGAACTAAACAACCATGACCCCGTCGATAAGAAGCGCAAGAGGTATCTTTGCCCTTTTTTCTTTTTAGTTTATTCAATTCAATTATTCTGCTTATTCAGATAAATAATACTACTTCTCTTTGCTCATAACTCTTCCGCGCTTCTCGTGCTGTATCTCTTCTTTGAAAATGGTTGACGTACTAGCAGAAACAAATCCTAGTTTTGATATCTTATTTAGTTTAACTCATGCTTATTAAATTAAAAAATACGTCTGATACTGCTTGATCTAAATTATTGATAACCAGAAAAATCTTTGCAGTTTCTGTGTATGCAAAAACCAAATCCACATTGTGCCTTCTCAGCCAAATCGTGAATCAGTATTTCCAAGGAGTTCCTCTCTATAAGATTGCCTTAATTTGACATCACACATTGACTGTATTAGCCATTCATTTCATGATTTGGTTTGTACTGTGTTAGAACATAATGTTCATTCTCTATTGATTATGAAACGAAAAAATGATTCTTTTTTCCAAAGACATACAGATTTTATCAAAGCACATGATGGTGCAACTTTTCCATTAGTTTGCGATCATGAGACACCCCCCCCCCCCCCCAAAGTGGGTAACTTTCCTGAATAGCAAACTACTTCTGGACTTCTTCTTAGAAGTAGCAACCATGTTCTTAAAAGATTGCACTTATTCAATGTGTGATGTATATATTATGGAATGTGCGCATTTATCATGCTTAAAATTGCATAACATCGTGTGCATTTATCTAGAGTAGTTTAATACACCCCTCTCCTCTTCTATTTCAAAATGGTGAGAGGATTGTATTTATCTAATCTGTATGTATATAGCAGCTTAAAGAAAATCGTAGTCACAAACTTAATTTTTGGTCTCCAGGCAATTGAGGAACAGAGATGCAGCTGTGAGGTCACGAGAGAGGAAGAAGTTGTACGTTAGGGATCTTGAGTTGAAGAGTAGATACTTTGAATCAGAATGCAAAAGGCTGGGGTTTGTTCTCCAGTGCTGTCTTGCTGAAAATCAAGCTTTACGCTTCTCTTTGCAGAATAGCAGTGCTAATGGTGTTTCTATGACCAAGCAGGAGTCTGCCGTGCTCTTGTTGGGTAAGTGCATAAGAAACATTCTTGTCATTTGGCTAAAATACATTCTTATACCACTTTTTGCTGCTAAAATTTTCTGGACTTTGCTTTAGTTGACGTTTGAAGTTAGAAATAGATGGGAATGTCTGACATTTTTCCAGTTTGCCATGGTTATGTTGAATAGAAAGATGCATTATGTTCTCTCAAATGCCTATATTAATAGATGCAATATGAATTTGCAGAATCCCTGCTGTTGGGTTCCCTGCTTTGGTTCCTGGGCATCACAAGCCTGCTCATTCTACCCAGCCAAACCTGGTCAGTTCCAGAAGAAAATCAGGGAAGCAGAAACCACGGGCTTCTCCTTCCAATAAAGGAAGGAAAAAAGACTAGTCGGATTTTGTTGTTCCTGTCCTTCATGATGGGCAAAAGATGCAAAGCTTCAAGATCGAGGATGAAGTTCAACCCCCATTCCTTGGGAGTTGTGATGTGACTCGTTGTGATCAAATCCATTCCCTTAGGTGGATCATGGTTCCTTTTGAGTTCTTTGGTTTTGTATCAGAGATTCTTTGTATGTGTCTTGCTTTGACATCTGAAGGATGTAGTTCACTGTTATTAGTTAATGACTTGTGAGCTATATATTATCTATGCAACTTTTAACAGTTCCAGCCGAAATTTGGTTGTCTTTATTTTTGCTTTTCCTTTTCTCAATATCCTTTTTACCCCATAGTGGTAGTTAGGAGCGGGACTATCAGGCCACCATTTCATCCTCCTTGCTGAATTTCCAGTACTATGAAATCATGTGAAGATGGATGATGGGATCTCTATTAATTTGGAGTAACATTCAGCATCTTTAAATTATGTTCAAACTTTGATGGTGGATCAAACCACCAGCTCTACAAGGTTGCAGACAGTGGTCTGTTTCTATTATTTTCCCTTCTTTGAAAGGGGGGATTGAGCAATGCAAAAAGGAGGTTTGACGAGATAAAGACTAAGAAAGCGTATGTACTTGGGGGAGCATATTCCGCAAATGTCTGCACGCCCTCTTGTGCGTGGGCAGCATTGGAGAAAGAAGGAAATGTGCATTTTGCAATGTTTAAGATATTAAACTGGGGGCGCTGTTGGAAAATTAAAATAGAAACTGGCTCCTGATGCCATAAAAAAAGATCAAATTTTGTTGTCAAATAAGAAAAAGTCCCTGAGAAAGTTTTGTCATTGTCCCCACTCCCCATCGAGAAGTTAGGTGAGGGTATTCTAGGTGAACTCTGAATTTACGTAACTATCCTCAAGGGCATATTCCTCTGCGGATTCCTATCTGGACTTTCAATACTCAAACCTCTTGGCTCTTTCACTAGGGTGCAAGAAACTAGAACTTCTTTTTGCAACAGAAATTGTTTATAAGTGTAAACACAACCGACAGAAGTAAAGGAAAAATCAAGTTTGACGTGGTAACATTTGTTAATACTTTTCAACACAACACAAAATATTGAAGGATTAAAAAATAGAATATTGAGAGAGTAATCGATTTATGCATATTCCTTATGTTAAAACAAATTATGCTTTGGTTTATCTCTTTTTCTTTCCGCAACATACATACATACATATATTTGCTTAATAACAGCATAAAGAGGAAGGGGGTATTTTGGTCATTGCGCAGTGGCTGTATGGTGATAATAGTAGGAAATGGAAGGGCATAGAGAGAGTTAGAAAACTGGTTGCTGTGTTTGTTGGTTGTATCGCCCCCACTATTTTTTATTTATATATAAACGGAGGGAGGGACGGTCTTTTCAGAGTTAGAAACTGACAAAGAGTGAGTGTGTAGTACATTATATTGAAAACACCAAAAAGTGAGTGTGTACTGCGTAGGTGCCAGGCATCAACAATGGATGCAGATTACGGCATACCTCGAGAACTCTCTGATTTGCAGAAGCTTCGATCTCACTACCACCCTGAACTTCCTCCTTGTCTTCAGGTACAACTCTTCTATTTTTCCACTCCTAACTACTACTAGTTTATATATGCCAAACTGTTTGCTAGATCTAACCTGCTAGCTCACACTGTTTTCTATCGTCATACTACTATTTTCTTCATATCACATGTATTCTCCCATCAATCTAATTCATCTCTCTTATTACACCATTTGTTTGTTCAAGTTACTAGTGATTTGATCGATTATTTGAGAGAGTAAAAGACTATTTGAGAAAGTTGGCGTCACAGGACTTTCTACATGTAATAAGTAATATAAATATCTTTTTCCATTTTATTCTGAAAGAGTTCACTACTGGACTTCACTCTGCTCCACCATATATATATATCCTTGCAGCCGGCTGAAAATCATGTCTTTACATTTTCATCTGAAAAAAAGTCACCTCTTTACTTCAACTGAAGTAAACAACACATATAAACTGTCTCTGTTGCCCTTTTTGAAATAAATTATCAGGAAAAAATGCTGCTAAACTTTGACAAAATAAAACTTACAAGTTGCTCAGATGTTTGTCTGACTGTCCCCAGACATTCATGGCTGTCCAACTATTGTAGTTAAATGCATCACCACTTTGTTTGATTGTTTACATTTAGGAATTTTATCTATGATATTTAAGACCCTTAAGCAATTTGTCCTTCAGTGTTATTGTTTTAACATATTCAATCTTGACTGTATCCCGAATTGTTCTGACTTATACAGGGTACTACTGTCCGGGTAGAACTCCGTGATGCAACCACTGCAGCAGATCCCTCTGGTGAACACACAATTAAACGGTTCTTCCCACACACTTATGGTCAACCATTAGCCCATTTTCTTAGGGCAACTGCCAAGGTCCCTGATGCTCAGATAATTACTGAACATCCTGCAATTAGGTATTGCGTCAGACGATTGCTCTATAATTGTGCAGTTTACTCACAAACTAGATCAGGATTGTGATCACTGATCAGGAGATGTTTTCTAACATATTCTATGTTGATTTTATTTAGGTTTATGGATCTACCTCTGTTTTCTTGATAACATTCCTTTTGTTTTGTCTGTGATTGAAATCCTTTTCTATTTATATCCTCAA
The DNA here is from genome assembly GCA_036250405.1 of Solanum raphanifolium. NCBI lineage: Eukaryota > Viridiplantae > Streptophyta > Magnoliopsida > Solanales > Solanaceae > Solanum > Solanum raphanifolium. The sequence goes on from JAJOOE010010549.1 coordinate 4,841, forward strand.
AATCTAAACCCAAGGGAACTAATAGAAAATATTGGTTTATGCATTAGAAGCTAATTCACATATAGGTTACAATAAAATGAGTGTTATCCCTAATCTCTTTGATAGGACTGAAAACTGTGCTCACTGATTATCCTCTTCATTTCTTAGGGTTGGGGTGCTATTTTGTGGTAGACAATCTCCTGGAGGACACAATGTCATATGGGGTCTTCATGATGCTCTTAAGGTTCACAACCCCAAAAATATCTTGCTTGGGTTTTTAGGTAAGCATTTCCTTTACGTGACACATTTTCCATTTGAGAACTTTTTTATGACAATTATTGGGACACTACAGTAATAGTTGACACAAGTGTCTATTTGCATATCTACTTTACCACCATTACCATGAGTGTCTCTTTGTATGTGTCATGTTCAATATTTCGAGGGTCATGCCCTAACGTCGAACAATATTTTTCCTGTCATGCTCTAATGTTTTCAGTTTTTTAGAAACTTGATTCTCCTTAGAGAAGACTAATGTGTTGAAGGTCTCTTTTCCAAATCTCAACAGGTGGTTCTGAAGGTTTATTTGCACAAAAAACTCTAGAGATCACCGATGATGTTCTTGCTACCTATAAGAATCAAGGTAATTCACATCTGGATGAAGTTTGCTCTTTATATTTTCGTTTGGCCTTTTTTGGCTTATTTTTGTTGCCTTTTTCCTTATTAAGGTGGATATGACATGCTGGGACGGACAAAAGATCAGATTAGAACGACTGAGCAAGTAAATGCTGCAATGGCTGCATGCAAAGCTTTGAAATTGGATGGCCTTGTCATCATTGGAGGTATTGATACTGCTACAGTTATTAATGGTATATGATGAATCTAAAAGTACACTATTCCACTTCATCTAAAGTCTAACAGTATGCATTGGCTTGAAGGAGTGACATCAAACACTGATGCTGCTCATCTGGCAGAAAAATTTGCAGAAACAAAATGCCTTACAAAAGTATGTGTTATTCCCCTTGTGACATGTAAAGCAATGAATATTCTATTCTATTTTTTCTGATTTTTCCTGCTTCTAATCCAGACTTTGCATCTTATATCCGCCATATTGTCTTATTGCATTAGTATCACACCAAATTAATGTCTTTATCTTCTTTAGGTGGTTGGTGTTCCTGTTACATTAAATGGGGATCTCAAGAATCAGTTTGTTGAAGCGAACGTTGGTTTTGACACAATCTGCAAGGTATTAATACAATCACCACATAGAATTAGCTCGTAACTAACTTTCTTTTTTTCCTTGAAATGCATTGCCGTGGAGATTCTTCTTCTTCATGCTTCCCACTCCTTGGTTTAGGGTTGGTTTTTTGGTTTCTAGGTGGCTGAGGGTTTGATTGGACCTCCTGCTTCAATCTTCTTCTTCTTTCTTCTTGTTGTTCTTTGTAGTGGAATTTGTGGCATCATTCCTCGTTTGATGGTATATTCCCTTGGGTAGATGTAGATTTTGCAGTGTTATATTGCACTTCAATGGACTTTTAGATGGGGAGTAGCTCTTCTTCTTCTCTTTGTGATGTTGTGGATGTTAATTGAGTTATACAAGCCTTGGACTAGCTGATGTGTCTTTTGACTTCTTGATTTCTGGAATTCTATCCAATTGTGATTTAGATCAGGGAAAAGCTAATTATATGTGGTTCCACCTCAGGTTAACTCCCAACTAATTAGCAATGTATGCACTGATGCACTCTCAGCTGAGAAGGTACCAACTCTATTCATATCCTGAAATGTTTTTCGTTGTTGCTTCTGATGTAGTAGGGTGCTGAAAATACAACATAGAATACTAATCTGGTTGTACGAAATCCTGATGGGGGATTGTCCTCACTAGTTGATTATGATTTACAGCACATGTTTCTTGTTACACCTTTGTTTTTGTCTTTCTATTAACGTACTGTGGGGATATTTCCTTTTCAGTATTACTATTTCATTAGACTCATGGGGCGAAAGGCATCACATGTTGCATTAGAGTGCACTCTGCAGTCACATCCTAATATGGTTAGTTTTATCTCTGAGATGATAAGCTGGTGCTGCACCTTGGACATGGTGCTTCTTATATATTGCGAGTGTTCTTGCTTAATAAATGTTGAGCGATCTTGCAGGTGATTCTTGGAGAGGAGGTAGCTGCATCAAAGCTTACTATTTTTGACATCACACAACAAATTTGTGATGCGGTTCAGGCTAGGGCTGAACATGGTATTGAAGCTACTAGGTTATCATTTTCCTTTAGAGTCATTTTTGAGTTTTCCGGCCAGCTGACTAAGGTTTTGCATTCAGATAAAAATCATGGTGTTATCCTGTTGCCTGAGGGGCTTATTGAAAGTATTCCTGAAGTATATGCTCTATTGCAGGTATGATGCAAAATAAATTGTTTAATAAGATATCTTAGCTGCTTTGTTGGGATGTGGATTTGTTATGACATTGCCTTTTCTGATTGACTATGAATTTCAGGAAATTCATGGTTTACTCAGGCAAGGTGTTTCTGCTGATAAGATTTCCTCTCAACTATCACCATGGGCTTCTGCACTTTTCGAATTTTTGCCGCATTTTATCAGAAAGCAGGTGCAGTTTCTGTATGTGTATAAATTGACTGACTGAAGTTCCATAGGACAGAGCTTACACCCCTAGACTTGTGATTTTGCAGCTTCTCCTACACCCAGAATCAGATGACTCTGCTCAGCTATCACAGGTTACTACACTTGCTGTTTGGATGATGCTGCTTGATGATATATGAACTATCTATCAGTTGATTGTCTTTAATGTTTTCCTTACAGATTGAGACCGAGAAACTTATAGCTCATCTCGTGGAAACAGAAATGAACAAGCGATTGGTAGGTTAATGAAATCAATTAAGTATGCTGTATCTAATGATTCTTTGGGATTGCTAACAAGAGATTGAGAGTAAGTTAGAAGTACAATGTCCTGTAATGATTGAGGATGATGTTTGTGCAGATAAAGATATTTTGAACCCGAGAGTTCTAGGAAGTTACTCAAATTGTCTCTTTCTCCTATTCATGAAAAAAGATTACTTTTTCCCGTTCTGCTTGTTAACTTCAATGGGATGATGTATGATCTGCAAAGGCTCAAACATCAGGTGGATAAAATTTCCCCATTGCACAAAATTTTCATATTCAGTAATTCTTTAGTTTTCCTCTGATGGAAGTCAGTCCCTGACGATCAATCATTCTTTTCTCTTTTTATTTTCATCAAGATGTTTCTTGTTACTTTGCTTTAACAGACTATTTGTAGGTGAGATGTAAAAGGAAAAAGACTGCAGCTACATACTCTAAAGATACCTGCTCCCAATTTTTTATGTATGACTGCCCTTTTTCTTCTGTTCCTTTACAGAAAGAAGGAACTTACAAAGGAAAGAAATTTAATGCTATTTGCCATTTCTTTGGTTATCAAGCACGGGGATCATTGCCATCAAAGTTTGATTGTGACTATGCCTACGTAAGTTTTGCTGGAGTTTCTATATCTTCTTTCTAATCTTGATTTCAGATACATAATTCCGACAAAACCAAATGCAGGTTCTTGGTCATGTTTGCTACCATATTTTAGCTGCTGGTCTTAATGGTTACATGGCTACTATTACCAACCTGAAGAATCCTGCCAACAAGTGGCATTGTGGTGCTGCCCCTATATCTGTAAGCAGCTTCTTTGAACTTTTCCGGAGATGCACCCTAAGCTTCCACTTTTTTGAAGTTGCGAATATCCAAAAATGATTTTCTCTGTTCACGGCTTCGTTACTGCAGGCAATGATGACTGTTAAGCGTTACGGTCGTGGTCCCGGTAAAGCATCAATTGGAGTACCTGCTTTGCATCCTGCTACTGTGGATTTGAGGGGCAAATCATATGAGTATGTCAAATTTCTGAATTGTTGTTTATATATATTTTCAGCTTAAAATGAATGGAACTTTTGAATTTCAAAAGGTAAGAAGTAGTAGACATCAAATAAAAAGGAGATGCTTTTAAGAAGTGGCACTCTAAACATGCATTTTGTAGGTAAACTGCTGGAGCAATACGTATCCTCTTGCAGCACCTAATTTCTCTCTTCATTTTGTGCAGGCTGTTGAGTCAAAATGCAACAAAGTTTTTGTTGGATGATGTTTATAGAAACCCAGGTCCCCTCCAGTTTGATGGCCCTGGTGCAGATGCCAAGGCCGTAAGCCTTTGTGTTGAAGACCAGGATTACATTGGCCGTATTAAGAAATTGCAGGAATACCTAGACAAGGTGCTGAATTTTGAAACATCATCTCTTTTTACCAACTTCTGTTGGCTATTCATTTAATGTCTCATTTCTGACTGTGTTATGACATGCTTTGTTATTTTATTTTCAGGTGCGTACAATTGTGAAGCCTGGTTGCTCACAAGACGTCCTGAAGGCTGCATTAAGTGCCATGGCTTCTGTGACTGACATTCTTTCAGTGATATCGTCACCCTCAAGTGTGAGCACACCATTTTAGATGAGAACCTATCATCTTTTAACATTGAAAAGATTTGGAGGAACTCTTGCTTTTGCGGCTGTTTGCTTAGTTGTTTTTGTGCATTTTTCTTTTTTCAATCTTGTAAAAGCCAAATAATGTTGAGAAGATTATACTACTTTCTGAGAGTTTGTTGAGGGATCCAAATATTCCTGTGCGTTAATAAACTATTACAGTGCATACATATACTCCTTCAAATCATTTTTCTTGACGACTAAATAGTGTTTAGACAATATTTGGTCGAACTTGACAGTAAAAAATACTTAGTATTAGTGTTTGGATATGAATTTTATATATAAAGTAAAAGCTGAAGATTTAGAAAACAATGGACACAGTTTTTATGAGTGCAGTCAGTATTTCACTTAAAATACTCTTCAAGTACTTAAATATATGAAGGCACTGGTCTGTTTATTCAATGGTTTTTTGAGTTTTCTTATGGTTGTTTATTTGATGAGCAAAGCCCAATTGACATATTCTTCCTGTGTTACATACCGTTAAAAAAATTGGTCAATAAATAAAGAAGATGATGTCCAACAAACCAATATATGCCTTGTGGGAGTGTCTGCATTTGAAGTTAGAATAGGAGGAATGATACAGAAGTAGAAAAATAGTTGCCTCGAGAGCAAAATATTACTACTATTATTCTGGTGGTATTTGAATTTGCGGAGTGGGCAATTCTTGGTTGAACTCTCATCCTAGGCATCGTCGTCTTTCTCTTCAATTTCAAAAAATCCACTGCCAGGCTAGGTTCTCTTTGTTTTTCATTCCCTATATTTACCTTTTTCAATCATGAAAAATGCCGTCAAAACATCTTTGCAGAACCAATCAGCCACGGGTTCCATTGCTAACTTCTACGCAGTCCAGCTCCAACTTCTTTGCCGAGAGCATAAGCATGCCACCTCAGCGTCTGCTCTTCTTCGATCAATCCATGCCAACATGATCACCTCCGGATTCACCCCGCGTAGCCACATCCTTAATAGCTTAATCAATATCTATTGCAAAAATTCCGGTCTTGTTTATGCAAAGCACCTGTTTGATAGAATTCCCCAACCAGATGTAGTGGCAAGAACAACTATGATTGCTGCATACTCTGCTTCCGGAGAACCCAAGCTTGCAAGAGAGGTTTTTGACAAAACCCCATTAAGTATCCGTGACACTGTTTGTTACAACGCTATGATTACAGGCTATTCACACAACAACGATGGCCATGCTGCTATAAAATTATTTCTTGATATGAGGTGGAAAAATTTTCAACCCGATGAGTATACCTACACCTCCGTACTTGCAGCCTTAGCCCTTATAGCTGATCATGAAATGCACTGCCGGCAGCTGCATTGTGCTGTTGCAAAGTCAGGCATGGCCAACTTTAAGTGTGTTGTCAATGCACTTATATCTGTTTATGTCAGATGTGCTTCGTCACCCCTAGCATCATCCTTGCTGTTGATGGACTCAGCTAGTAAGTTATTTTATGAGATGCCAGAACGGGATGACTTGTCTTGGACTACGATTATCACAGGGTATGTGAAGAATGATGATCTTGATGCTGCTCGGAAGGTGTTTGATGGTATGGATGAGAAGTTGATTGTGGCATGGAATGCCATGATCTCCGGATATGTGCATAAAGGTTTCATCTTTGAAGCATTAGATATGTTAAGGAAAATGTATTTAGCAGGGATGAAGCCAGATGAGTTTACCTGCACCAGTATCCTCAGTGCTTGTGCCGATGCTGGACTGTTTCTTCTAGGAAAGCAGGTGCATGCTTATGTTAGACGAACAGAAGAGAAAATTCATGTGTCTGTATATAATGCTTTAATAACATTATATTGGAAATGTGGTAGAGTTGATGATGCAAGAAAAGTTTTTGATAATCTAGTTTTTAAGGACCTTGTTTCATGGAATGCAGTTCTATCAGCATATGTGAGTGCAGGGCGGATTAATGAAGCTAAGTTATTTTTTGATGAGATGCCAGAGAAGAATTCCCTGGCATGGACAGTAATGATATCAGGATTAGCACAAAATGGACTTGGAGAAGATGGTCTCAAACTGTTCAACCAAATGAGAGTAAAGGGGATCGAGCTGTGTGACTATGCATTTGCTGGAGCTATTACATCTTGTGCAGTGCTTGGAGCGCTAGAAACAGGATGCCAACTCCATGCTCAACTAATCCAGCGTGGTTATGATTCAAGCCTTTCAGCTGGAAATGCATTAGTCACATTTTATGGAAGATCTGGGGTCATTGAAGCTGCACGTAATGTGTTCCTCACTATGCCTTGTGTAGATTTGGTGTCTTGGAATGCATTGGTTGCTGCCTTGGGACAGCATGGATATGGTGTTCAAGCGGTTGAACTTTTTGAACAGATGTTAGATGAAAATATAATGCCTGATAGGATAAGCTTTCTCACGGTTATATCTGCTTGTAGTCATGCCGGATTGGTTGAAAAGGGACGACACTACTTTAATATAATGCACAGTGTTTATAAAATAAGCCCTGGAGAAGATCACTATGCCCGTTTAATTGATTTGTTGTCTCGAGCTGGAAGGTTATTAGAAGCAAAAGAAGTGATCCAGAATATGCCTTATAAACCTGGAGCACCCATTTGGGAAGCTCTTCTTGCTGGTTGCCGAACTCATAGGAACGTGGATTTGGGGGTTGAAGCAGCAGAACAACTCTTTGAGTTGACACCACAACATGATGGAACCTACATACTTCTAGCTAACACATTCGCTGCTGCAGGCCGATGGGATGACGCTGCTAAGGTGAGAAAACTGATGAGAGACCAAGGGGTGAAAAAAGAGCCTGGATGTAGTTGGATAAAGGTTGAGAATACCGTTCATGTCTTTTTGGTGGGTGATACTGCACATCCTGAAATTCAAGTAGTGTACAACTACCTGGAGGAATTAAGGCTGAAGATGAGGAAAATGGGATATGTTCCAGACACGCAATATGTGTTGCATGATATGGAGACTGAGCAAAAGGAGTATGCTCTTTCAACTCATAGTGAAAAGCTGGCGGTTGTATTTGGGCTCTTGAAGCTTCCTCGTGGAGCCACAATTAGGGTCTTCAAGAACCTTCGGATTTGTGGTGACTGCCACAATGCCTTCAAGTTCATGTCGAAGGTTGAGGCAAGAGAAATCATCGTCAGAGATGGAAATAGGTTTCATCATTTCAGGGATGGTGAATGCTCATGTGGGAATTACTGGTGAGATACCGGATAAGATTAGAGTCACCTATTGAGTGTCTTTGGTTCCGGAGGTTTGAATATGTCATTCTGGAACTGGTTGTATTACCAGGGAAAAGTTGCAGCACCTTTGGACAGTAAATGTAAGACTTCAAAGCTAGAAGCAGGAATGTGCTGCTATCTTGTTTGGCTGTGGCATTTTGAATACAGATCTTCACGGTGAATGTTTCTGGTTTGTGGTTTCCGGGTTGGTGAATGCTCATTGGTACCTTATTGATACTTAAATCAAGATGCATATGCCTTATAGTTATACACAACTGAGTAATTATCAAGGAAAATAAATTACCGCTCCAGAATGCTCCCACTTTGTGAATATTTGCCTTGATTAAAAACTTTGAGTGCCAAAGGGTGGAGAGACTCTCTGCTTGTTTAGTGGTAGGAGAATGATGCAGTTGCAATTTCTAGAATCCTCAAGCACAAAGGTACTAATATCAGAGAAATATGTTCCCATGAAACATGTTTCTGTGTTATGCACTTTATTGAGAGAACTATTTTATGCACTATATATGAAATAAATTAGCTCTGTTCCTGGGGAATTCCCACCCCAGTTTTCTTACCTTAGGATTTAGATTGTAATTTGTTTTATTTAAAGTTGAATGAATTTAATTGAATGAGATTCTCTTTGTAAGGATTTGATACCTGGGTCTAATTCAACTCCAAAAAGCTAGCTCATGAGGGGAGGATTGCCCAAGTCCATATTAGCAGACCACCAGTCCATTCCCAACCAATGCGAGACTCTAACCCACTCGTACACTCTTTAGGTTCAAGTTGTTATCTTTTTCGACTTTGATGAATTCATTGCTCTGCATTCTCTGTGTCATCTGGTCTTTGATTATAACCACTCACCCGATTTAGCTAGAATTTCATTTTACAAATGGTTTGTTGTGTTCCTTATCTACATGCTGAAAGTTACCTTATTTGCCTGTTTCCACTGACAGATGAGATACTTTTTTTTTTAATTTCAGGAGTACAGCTTACAGTCCATGCAAAGAAGACATCTTCATGTCCTCCACTGATTCCATCTGACAACATCTACCAAATTTAATTGACTATCTTTCACGACCATTGCTTTAAATAAGCATAGGGCTGAAGGCAGACTTGGTTTGCTGCAATTGTCCATGGGCTGGCACATCTGTCTCTTTAGCAAGTGAACTGCTTTTTCACGTGCCCTAATTGGACTTGTTGAACTCAAGAGTTGCTCTCTGCTTGTGACTGTTCTGACCAGCTGTATGCTTTGTTCAGGATGCTCTGTGCACCAGATATACTTGTATTTGAAGGAGTTTCCCCCTATTATCTGGTGCAGAGTGGCTGATCTTCTTGCTTAACTCAACTAGACCAGCCACTCTTTAATCGGAGTTGTTTGAAATGGCTTTATCTAGGCTTGATCCCAGCCACTGAAAATTATTGTTTGTGGGATCACTGAAGTTTTCGTGAACAACAATTGATCTTAGCTAACTCTGAAATCAATCTCGCATTCAATTCACTCTTGAGAAGAACCAAAGGATTTGACAGAGGTTGTAGATACTAGAAGTTAAATCACTAGTCATAATTTTTCTTATCTTTTAGGGTTAGACACAGAAGTTTGTTTACTTAATCGTTGTACTTTACTCATCTCTCCTGGAATCTTACATTTGAATGCAAGCACATGTTGTAATTGTTTTATAATGGGTTCGCTAACTTTATGCTTCTGATTGTTCTTCCTGCATCACCTGCACGTAATCCTATGTAATTTGACTTAGCATTTCTCTACAGGTAATGGAAACAGAGCTGAAGAAAGCAGACTTGTCATATTTAATTGGATAAATCAGAAGCTATTTGTTTGGCATATTTAATTGGATAAATCACTATCCTTATATTTTAATTGGAGAAAGTAGGTAGAAGACTTAAACTTGGGATCAAGGCATATTGTTTTGCTTAAATGGACAACAAATATAACAACTGCCCTATTGATTACATTTTCAATAAGAAAAGACACGGACGGTTGTAGAAGATTCTTTTATTTCTAGTGTAATGGATATTGCATAGAAGGTCGTACTCGATGTTATCAATGTGAACACACATAATTTTGTTTGCTGGCTATGTTGATGTCATAGCAAAGATCATAACAGATGAAAAAGTCGTGACGTTTGGCCTCTTCTTTCCTTTCTGGTAGTAGTTATAGTCCTAACATAAATTTTCTTGCAAATTGGTTTGCAGTTGATAGACAATGGAGCAAGGAAGAGTTGAGAAAGCACATCATATTGTGGTGCTAGCAGATCAGGGACAGGGCCATATTAATCCGATGCTCCAATTCTCAAAACGCCTGGCTTCCAAAGGAATCAAAATCACTGTAGCCACCACACTCTCCAATGCAAAGTCCATGAAAACTACTTTATCTTACTCCATGATCACTTTTGAATCCATTTACGATGATTGCTCCCAAGGCGGGGTGGTAGGTCCTGGAGGTTTCAAAGGATTTCTAGACAGATTCCAGGCCAGTGGCTCAACAAACCTCACCAGATTCATCTTGGATCATGAACACCCTGTTAAGTGCCTTGTTTATGATGCTAACATTCCCTGGGCTTCCAAAATTACAACCCAATTGGGCATAGCCGGCGCGGCCTTTTTCACTCAATCATGTGCTACTGCTGCTACCTACTATCCTATGTACTGTGAGGTTTATGAAAAGACTCTTCTTTCCATGCCTAGTTTTCCGGTAATCACAGGATTGCCAAAGCTCAGGTTTCCGAATCTGCCATCTCTTGGTTGTAGCACTGGTCGGTATCCCCCAATAATCATTCACATACTTGGCCAGTTTGACAACTTTGGAAAGGCAGACTGGGTCCTCTTTAACTCATTCGATAAGTTGGAAGAAGAGGTAGGTACACCATATCTCATGTGCTCTTTCAATCTTTTCTAGCTAGTCTTGATTATGTATCCACGCCAGACTTGGGGACAAGAAGTTAATAATACTTCAGGCTGGTAATGTATTGTTTTCTTGTCAAAGAACTGTAACTTTAAAGAACCTATAACTCACATTTGATTTTGTTGTTCTCAAGCTTTAAAAGCTTATAACTTGCTGGAATTTTTCAGCGCCAAGTATAACTTGTTGGGACAGGTGGGGAAGAGGGACAAAGTGAAGACGGGGTTTACTCAAACGAGTTGAATAAGCAAAGCCAATAAGATCAAATTGCTCTTGTTGAACCAGCTACTAATCACCAAGTCCTTTGTTTAGTCATGCTATTTATTTGATTTTAAGGAAGATGAATTGTTTGACTCACTCAACTAATTAATCTGAATTTAGGTTGTCGAATGGATGAAGAAAGTTTGGAATGTAGTAACGATAGGTCCAACATTACCATCATTTTATCTTGACAAACGAGTTGAAAATGATAACGAGTATGGCTTCAATATTCATAAGCCAAATTCTAGCAATTGCATGGAGTGGCTTGACAGTAAGAAAACTGGATCAGTCGTCTACGTCTCTTTTGGAAGTGCAGCAAATTTGTGTGCAGAACAAATAACAGAACTAGCTGACGCTCTCAGGCAAAGCAACATTATGTTCTTATGGGTGGTGAAACCTGATGAACAGAGTAAGCTTCCCATCGATTTCAGCAAAGAGACATCAAGTAAGGGATTGGTTGTGACATGGTGCTCACAATTAGAGGTACTAGCACATCATGCAATCGGATGCTTCATATCACACTGTGGATGGAACTCAACCTTAGAAGCAATAAGCTTCGGTGTGCCTATAGTTGCAATGCCTCAAATATTAGACCAAATAATTAACGCGCATTTTCTAGAGAAAGTTTGGAGTGTGGGGTTGATAGCTAAAGCAAATGAGGATGAGAAAGGTCTCACTGCAAGTGAAGAGATATACAGGTGCATCAGGGAAGTTTTAGAAGGAGAGAGAGGACAAGAAATTAGAAAGAATATTACTAGCTTGAAAGAATTGGCTAAGGAGGCAATTGACACAAGTGGAAGTTCAGACAAGCATATTCATGAGTTCATTTCACAGCTTGATCCTGCCTGCTTGAGACACAGATCAAACTACAACTGAAATTGTACAGTTTATCTCACTTGTCTTGTGAAGTATATTCTATGTTTGATTAAATGCTCCTGGTGTTGCTTCACATTATATCGCACACATAAATTCATACATTACTTGTGTATGTATATACTCGAGGAAAACGAAATGGAGCAATCAAACATTGTACTTATTAAACTACTACAATATTGATTTCAATGCAAACATTAAGTAGGTTTTTGAAGTTTGAACATATGCAATCAAACCTTCTTGTTTGTCTCGATATTTTTTGGCTGCTGTAACAAAACGTTGTTATAGAGAAGGCTAGTAACTCAAACGAGTTCCTCGATGGTTGTACAGACTCCCTTATACCCTCTTCCTTTTGTATCTACTCCCTAGTGGCATAGTAACTATTGTAACCATGCACAATGCTCCAAGTTTAATCTCATGTTTTACCCGGAAAAAAGAAGTTTAAAATAAACAAAGAAAATAATTTTATAAAAAAACTGGTGTATCAGAGAATAATATGGTATTTGATGATTAATAATTGTTTCATTCCATATGAAAAAAAAATCCTATTTTGCTACAGTCGCATACTCTCTATTTTCTGTACAAAATTTTTAAAAAAATTATGTTAAATGAAAATATAATTTAGTAAAGAGTGTGGAAAAAGTCCAAAAATTTCTGATCACTAAACAGTAATAAAGCTCAAAATTTTGAGGAAAAAAGAAGGTCGCCATTTTTGCTGAGATTACTGAGCTTGGAGGAGGTTGCCATGCCCAAGCAAATGCCCGCGCTGTACAATTGGTCTCTCTCTTCCTGCGGGTTAGTCAATAATTTATTTTCTCTACTAACCAAATTCCTCTCTAACAAAACTTTTCGATAGTACGTTTCTGTTTCTTTTCTGCGCATTATGGAATCTGAACCCTTAAATTTGGAAAACGATGCAATGGAGTTCGATATGGGTTCTGCCGAAGAAGAAGAAGAAGATAACCTCAATGCTTCTGGTGTGGATTTAGGACAACAGCGTTCTTCTTCCGACTTAGAACCCTACGAGGGCATGGAATTCGAATCTGAGCAGGCTGCTAGGATTTTCTACAACTCCTATGCCCGCAGAGTTGGGTTTGGCACTCGGGTCAGCGCTTATCGACGTTCACGTCGTGATAACTCTATTAGTACCCGTCAATTGGTATGTTCCAAAGAGGGTTTTAACCCTAGGCCTGATAATGGTGCTCAACACAAACCCAAGCGACAGCGGATTGTCTCTAGGGTCGGCTGTAAGGCTCACTTGACTGTAAAGAAACAGACTTCTGGTAAGTGGGCTATTACTAAATTCATCAAGGACCATAATCATGAGCTTGTACCCCCTGATCAAGTCCACTTGATTCGATCACATAGGCATGTTTCTGGTCCTGCCCGCAGCTTGATTGATACGCTCCAAGCTGCTGGTTTGGGCGCTACTGGTGTTATGTCAGTCCTAATAAAGCAATCTGGTGGGGTTAATAACGTTGGTTTCACAAAAGTTGATTGCCAGAATTATATGAACCAAAGCAGGCAAAGGACTCTAGGGAGTGGTGCTCACTATATGTTTGAGTATTTGAAGCAGAAGCAGGCTGAGGATCCTGATTTCTTTTATGCTGTTCAAGATGGTTCATCGGGAAACATCTTTTGGGCCGACTCAACCTCTAGAAAGAATTACTCTTATTTTGGAGATACAGTTACATTTGATACCACCTATAGGACTCACCGATACCGGGTGCCCTTTGCACCATTTATAGGAGTAAACCATCATTGTCAACCTGTTTTATTTGGCTGTGCCCTGCTTCTCAATGAATCAGAGTCATCATTCATTTGGCTATTCGAAAATTGGCTTGCTGCAATGTCTGGTTGCCATCCTATTTCTATAACTTCAGATCATGATAGGATCATCAGGTCAGCCATTTTAGACGTATTTCCAGGCACTCGTCACCGCTTCTCCAAATCCAATATTTTTAGAGAAGCACAGGAGAGGCTCTCACACTCACTCCAGTCATTCTCCACTTTTGAAGCAGAATTCCAGAAATGTGTCAACTTGACTGAGACAATTGCGGAGTTTGAATTATGTTGGGGATCCCTACTTGGAAGATACAATCTGATAGATGATGAATGGCTTCAGTCAATGTACGATGCTCGACAACATTGGGTTCCAGTTTACCTTCGAGATACATTCTTTGGAGATACATCTATTGCTAAAACTAGTGATAGTACAAGCTCATTCTTCGATGGATATATAGATGCATCGACTAACATTCACATCCTAATGAGTCAGTATGAAAAAGCTACTGCAAGCAGGCATGAGAAGGAGGTGAAGGCGGAGTATGATACCATAAATATTGCTCCTATTTTGAAGACCCCATCTCCCATGGAAAAACAAGCTGCTAACATTTATACTAGGGAAATATTTTTGATGTTCCAACAAGAACTAATGGAAACTTTGGCTTATCCTGCAACTGTAATTAATGATGCAGGATCAGATGTAATATATCAAGTGGTAAAATTTGGAGAGGACCATAAAGTACATTATGTCCAATATAATGTCGTTGAGAAGAAAGCTAGCTGTAGTTGCCAATTGTTTGACTTTTCAGGTATTCTTTGTAGGCACATTTTAGCTGTTTTTAGAGTGAAAAATGTTCTGAGGCTTCTATCACATTATGTACTAAAACGTTGGACAAGAAAAGCCAAGAGTGAGGTTGTATTGGATGAAGACAAACTTGGATTGCCAAGTAGCCATAACGACTCCTTCACTGATCGCTTTGAAAAGTTAAGCCTAGAAGCAACTAACTATGTCAAAGAAGGAGTGGATTCGAAAAGTGTGTACCTAGTTGCTATGGATGCTTTATGTGAAGCTTCCAAGAAGGTTGCTGCTGCTATGTGCGGTACTCCAGCACAGCCACTGAGTCAAGACATGAACAAAGAAAAGGAATTCAACTTGAATGGAAATCAAACTGATTGTGATGATCCCAGCTTGCTGGTAAATTTTTTTTTCTTTGAACTCTTTCGTCTCCACCCAGAAATTAGTGGGAGGTTCTTTCTGCTGGTGTTATATCATGCATTTTGTTTTACCACAAGTTTGTATTAATTTTTTGGCTTACTACTTGGTGATTAAGCATTGGTATGGAAGTGGAAGTAAATCAGAGAGATCGTCTATCCCTAAATCTTTTACCTATATTGTATGTTGTGGCTTTGTAGTGTTGCTAAATTGTACATTGTAACTTCTAAACATTAGTTACTGCGTCAAGAATTTATGGCATTCACTGCACCCAAAGGCATGACCTAGTGGTCAATGAAGATAGAACTAAAATCATAGGAGAATAAGGTATGAATCCCAAGAGTAAAAAATGTTGGCTACTTGCGGAAGGAATTACCCTGTACTTGTACTAGTGGAAAGGTTCTGGTACCGCATGAAATAGTCAAGACACTCTCAAATTGGTCCGTCACCATTGCTATACAAAAAAGAAAAGAAACAGGAACAGCGGCAGCGGCATTCACAAGATTTATTGCAAAGAGGAGGAGAGGAGAGGGGAGTGGGGGGAACACAGGGGGCCTAAATCTGTCTGTATTGAGAATTTAAAGAGGTCAAAATGCTCTATGTTTGTCGGACTCTTCAAAAATGACATCAGGTGCATGTCAGACCCTTCAAAAGTGGTGCAGTTTTGGAGGATTCAACACGGGTGTGGCAACATTTTTGGAGAGTCCGAGCAACTTAGAAAATACTCATTAGGAAAACAGAAGTGTTGGCTCTACATTTTTTCCTTTTTATTAGGATAGCCAACTTTTGCTATTGCTAAACTTAACCATTCAGCGCCCAAATCATTGCTCCCCTTAAGGTTCTGATCATAAGTCATCTGCTTGCGCTTTGGTGTCTGATTTTTCATTGTTTGTGTTATTTCTCTGTTTTTCTTTTTTTAAAATATAACAAATTCAACAGTTGCAGTTTGCAACTAAGAGATGTTGAATCTGTGATAACTGCTGAACAAGGGACTCTAAGTGAATTGTTTCTTTCTCGTCTCCAGAAGCCCATACCAAATGATTAATGAATTTTGCTTCTTGCATCTTGGCACCTTGTAGATATTCACTGGTCACATCTTCACATGTGTTACTTTTATTTGGTGTCAGTAGACCTTGAGAGTATTATGAAATTTATATTTCTTAGATTGTGAATTAGTCTAATGAATTAGCATTGTCAGTGTTTGAAGGTCAGATGAAGTTCCGTTGCTACTTATGAGTTAAAATTGTGAATTAGTCTAATGAATTAAAATTCCTATGATTTTATGAGTTGAATAATAAACATTGACCTTCGCATTAGCAATTCTGAAATCCTGACAACTGGATTTCCCTAATAGTTTTCTGATGCTCTTTGTACCATTCATGCATTACTAATTTGAGTGTGCAACTGACACTATGCATTTCTTTTACCTTTTGTAGAGTCAAGATGAGAAAATTAAGGAATTAACGACTGCTATGGTATATGCAACTGAAACCTGTGAAGCTTATCGAGCAAAATTGTTGAGTATCTTGAGAGAAATGGAGGAGCAGAGGCTGAGAATATCTTTGAAGGTGCAGAGTATGAGGCTTAATCGAATAACTTGAGCTATAGAAGGCACTTCAAATTCTTTGTATATATACATAACCAGTGGAGAAACTTGCGACTCCCAAAGTATCTCGAGCACTTTTTGCCTCTCGGGATTGCATGTGTTATCGTCTTGCTTGTAATGTAAGAGTTTCCATCTATAGGGTTGAATTAGATCTGACCCGAGAGCTGTATTTAGGTAAAGGAGGTAACTAGGTGTTCTACGTGTATGAACTGATTTTGCGTCTGCTAAGCGGCCTTTTAGGTATTGATTTATGTCGAGGAGTACTTGTATAGGCAGCAACCTGTATTTTGTAAATCCTTGTGCAAGGAATGACAAAAAAGAAGGGTTCTTTGAACAAATATGTGAAGGATCGGTCGAGAAACATGAAATAATTGCATTCTCTTGTCCACTGTCTCTGCTAGTACTAATACGGGTTGCTCTTCATTATTAATACACACTTGTATTTTAATTATGTTCAATTAATCGATCATCTAATCATGATATATATAAACGTCACTTAATCTTTACATAACTCAAACCTTCAATCCATAACCACTTGTGTTTCAGCATCCTTCTTTATAGAAAACCTACTTCCCAATATATTCATTCACTCACCATAAAATTATAATTTTCTTCAAACCGAAAGACTCTTTCAAGATAAGGTTAAAAATTATGATGTGGGTTCTTAAATCGAATTGAAGTACCTCCTGTAGTTTGATAGCTGGTGTACACATGCCGAGGACTAAACTGATTATTTTTTAAAATAATTGGAAACTATTTTCATCATATTTATTCATGAAGGACCAAATGAAATCAAACTCCATACAATTAAGGACCATTTTGATAATTTTCTAACGTGGTAAAGAAAGGAAAAAAGAAACTACGTATAGGGACTTCGAAAAGTAGAGGGGTAGTTATGGAATTAGGAAATCACAGTGAATCTCATTTGAAATTCAAAAATGGTGCCGTTGTGCAAGATGTAGGCGGTTCAGTATATAAAACGGGTCACTGAGACGCTCCATTAGAGAAATCCCCAGAAGCATACACACACACACAAACACAGCGAGAGAGAAGAAATGGAGGCTGCTAAAAATGTTGGTAAGAGTGTATCGGCGATGGAGGCATTCGAGAAGCTGGAGAAGGTTGGGGAGGGTACCTATGGAAAGGTGTACAGAGCGAGAGATAGGGTTACTGGCAAGATTGTTGCGCTGAAGAAGACGAGGCTTCATGAGGACGAAGAAGGTGTTCCTCCAACTACTCTCCGTGAGATCTCACTCCTCAGAATGCTCTCAAGGGATCCCCACATTGTTAGGTATCCTCCTTACTCAATTTCTCGCATTTCTAGGGTTTTTTTTTTTTTACACTTTCAATTGAGATTTCATTTCTATCTGATTGGGGCGGGTTATATCTATTTCATTTAGTTTTGTATATTTCACTCTTTAGGTTTGTCATTTGTTAATGATATCTGTATCTTGCGTTTTTATACGATGCCCTATAATTGTACAATCAGGCTGATGGATGTTAAACAAGGGCAGAACAAAGAAGGAAAGACTGTTCTTTACTTGGTCTTTGAGTACATGGATACTGATGTCAAGAAATTTATTCGTACTTTCCGTGCAAAAGGAGAAACTATGCCCCTTAAAATTGTCAAGGTTTGTAGTCTAAATGATCGGAGTTGTATGCTACTTTCTCACACATTTGTTACTCTGCAGTTTAATGTTTAATAAATTTGTGCTCTTTGAAACAGAGCTTGATGTACCAGCTGTGCAAAGGGGTTGCTTTCTGCCATGGTCATGGTGTGTTGCACAGGTAAAACCACACTTGTGCCTTTTGGTTATACACAAACTCATAAAGATGTGCTTTTCATGGTTCGTTTTGTCACTTTTTTAATTTGTTGCTGCAGGGATCTGAAACCACACAATCTTCTGATGGACCGTAAGACGAATGTGCTCAAATTAGCAGATTTTGGACTTGGCAGAGCTTATACTCTACCCATTAAGAAGTACACGCATGAGGTAATTTTACTGTTCTGCTGCAGCAGCTATCCTGATTTATCTCTGCTCTTTAGATCCCCCTGTGTGAAAATATTCCCTTTTTACTTCAGATATTAACCCTGTGGTATAGAGCCCCTGAGGTTCTGCTTGGAGCTACTCATTACTCCACAGCAGTTGACATGTGGTCTGTTGGTTGTATATTTGGTAAAACTCTTATTCATCCTTCCTCTTCCGAATGATCTTTTCCTCCTTATAGGTTGTGTAATATACTAAGCATGGTGTTATAATTGTTCTTTCTTTTGTGGTTTGTTTTCAACCTCAGCTGAACTAGTGACAAACCAAGCCCTCTTCCCAGGAGACTCTGAGCTGCAACAACTGCTTCACATTTTCAGGTTTAGAGCTAAAAATCACCAGCTTTGAGCTTTGTTCCTCCTTACCTTTTCCACTATTCTAATCTTAACAGAATTGCGGTGCAGATTGCTAGGTACTCCTAACGAAGAACTCTGGCCTGGGGTGAGCAAGTTAGTTAACTGGCATGAATACCCCCAATGGAAACCACAGCCACTCTCAACTGTTGTCCCTGGTCTTGATGAAGATGGGATTCACCTTCTCAGTGTAGGTTTTTCTTTTTTCTTTTACGATTGTCTGACTTTAATAGCCTGTTCGAATGAGTGGATGATCTATGGTGTGAACAATTTGTGTTTGCAGGAGATGTTGCATTATGAGCCGTCTAGGAGGATTTCAGCTAAGAAAGCTATGGAACATCCCTATTTTGATGATCTCGACAAAACTCCTCTCTGAAAGTCAGCACAGGACCCATGTGTTGAAGTTCCAACTTGATCAGCAAAACTCGTCTAACCCTGTCGCAAGCTTTTATTGCTTTTCTCAAGCATCTTTTATTAGTAGTATCAATTAGTATGATGATGCGTTTCATCTTTAAACATTGTCTTTTAATATCAACTGGACCAATGTAAGCACAACTATGTGCAATGATACATTTTGCCATCACATTACTTGGGGTGTTCAGCTGCAAACTGTCTTCAAAGTTTAATAATCGCTGTGCCTACTTTATTTTTCTTTGCTTATTATCTCTAAATGCCTTGAACAGCTGAATACAACATGTCTTCTCCGCTTCACTACTCCAAGAATGCCTTGCTTTAGAGAAAGCAACTGTGTTTGTGTGGGTCATGTTATTAATAATTTCCTTGCGAAATGAGCATTGCTTGAAGAAACGACACTACAGAATCTTTATTTGCACTTAAATCCCCAACAAGCCTTGGAGCTTTTTCGTTGTTGATAACACTGGTTATATTAATGATTACATCTAACAGGGTTAAGCTTTTAGTTCCTGATTTTCGTTATCAGAGTAGACTGGTGGACATGTCAACTTGTTTATGTCTGATATTAAAAAAATGAAGTTAAGATACAAGCCACATGAAGAATGTTGTCCACAGAGTAAGCGCTATTGAAGCCAATGCATAAGCCCAAAACATAATCACTGAACACTCACTCTCACCAGCTCCAAATAACTGTGTTATGGTGCCTGCCAAGTGAAACAAGAATTGTGTCATCTCATCTAAGACTTTGTATTGCAACAGACACATTTACATTAATGCCACAAGTGGTTACTGTCAAGAATTGTCTTGTCCATTTAATGCAGAGCAAACATAGGGATCTTTGGGGTTTTGAAATTGTGGTCGGGCCAAAAAAAAACATGAAAAGAACAGGACAGATGATAACTAGTTGAATGTCATACCAATGTTCATTGCTGGTGGAAGTGCAAATTGAAGTAAAAGCACAAATTGATATAATGGATCATGTTGCACCAAGCCCAAGTGAATAGCTCCTTTGACTGCAACGATACCAATAAGAGGTAGGGCAATGTATCTGACAACAATAATGCCAAGAAGTAGGGATTTCTGAATCCCTGAACCGGTCAAACCCTTCAAAAGGTTACCTCCCATGATCAGCGTTAGAAGTGGAATGGCTCCATCCCTGCAATCATTTCAACAAGTCAAAGATGCTTTATGGATTACATTCAGTGACGTGACCAAGTAGCACAAGTTTTGATTTTGTGACAGTATCTCCAGATTGATCTACAGCTAGAAAGCATATCATATATGCCTGCAAAATGGCATTCTAAAGCGATTGCATTTTATGCAGGCACTCTCAAGGTATAGCAGTTTTATTTTTTGATTGATTCTCAAAATATGAACCAATTGTTATAGTCTATTCACACAGACTAGTAGTTGTGTCATACCCTAGTAAAATAGCTGAATTTTCGATTACACGTAAAGGAGCTACATCACCAATCATCAACTTCCTTATCTGAGGTACAAGTCCAACTATAAAACCTGCAATCTGTAAAAAAAAATTAAAAAAAATAATAAAAATAAACTGACCACTTGTTAGTGCGCTAGTGCAACTTGTGTATTTATTTAGCATGTAGATACTGGTGACTGCTAATGTCTAGAGGATCTATAAAATGCTAACATAGAATAGTCTTTTTTATCGCCAAAGAAGAATTCCTAACCTAAGTCATGTGTCTCATTGATTTTGAAACCACATAATGACAGATGATATCAATGAACTACTCCAATGGGTGTAAGTGTGCTCATGCAGCTACAGATGCCTATAATAATCAAGGATTTACAGAATTTAGTACACATTGAAAACCACCCTACAAATTACAAACAAGGAGCTTGTACATTGATGGTTGCCAAAAGACAACCCTTCGAAAGAAGAATTCTTTGAGAACAGAAATAATAAGAAATTTTTTCAGGGTGGATAGGTCTAAAACATGTCTTGCTATTACTCCTTAAAAAATAGGTTTGAGGTTTTATGTGATTGATTAGTTGCAACTGCATGACCGAAAAGCTTCAACGTGTCTTCCTTTTAGACACAGTATATTAGAAGCACTAAACTAGAATTAGGACAATTGTGCAATACAAACAAGTTCAGAAAAAGGAACAGCAATAGAACAATACCGCTCCAGTGGTAGAAGGGGCCAATAATCTCTTCAGGTTGATCTTCCTTGAAACATTTTCCATGAACTGCTTTAGTCCAGTACCAAGGTGGGCCTGTTATAAAAATACAAGCATCAATATCAAAAATTGATACATAATTGTGTTTATTATGATACGTAAATAACTTATGGAAAAAAAAAACATGCTTAAACAGAGAGCATCTTCATATTTGTTCAGATCCAACATTGAGCAAATTAATTGATGTGAAAACGTCAATATAAAATAAGTGAAATCTGGTATGGATGAGTGAAAATGAAATCCTGTTCGAATCGGATTCTTAGAACCCTCAAACAATCAATAATGAGACCAGAGTGCATCATTTAAACTCAAAACTGTAGTGCACCATCTCAACTATCTAATATGGTGTAATCTCAGCAGAATTGCTGAACATTAATGTTGCATAGCATTATGTGTCATAGCTCATGTGATGAATTCTTTACAACAACTTCTGGCTATAAGGTTAACCCTACTTCACCATCTCCATTTAGTCATCTACCAGTTCTAGAGGGCCTCTCTTGATCATGTTATTCATATGCAAGTTTTCCTATCTAACATCTTTTTCCCTAATTAGTTTTTTTTCTGTCTGTGGATAAGGAGTGGGAGAAGACTCTGGTTGTTGCATAGCCTGTAATATCCTAGATTGAGATGTGGAGCAATAATCAACCTGAGTTTTGTGATCAAATCTAGTGGAAGGAAGCCCAAGTTGTTCTGGTGGGGCCTTCGCCGGAAGTAGTGATTCTGTTGATATAGAGCCTTCTCTCGAAGATATACTGGCAGAGGAATCATTGATCTCAACTTCCTTTGAGCTCCTACTTGATGATATTCTCACAATATTATAAACATAAGACCATAGATAAATTGCCCCTACCTGAAGTAGAACAGTCACCAGGAAAGCATCAGATTTCCTTAGCATCAAAAGTCATGGATTTTGCCAGAAGGTATTCATGTTTATACAAGTATACTATGGCCATAAAGTTAATGTTGGAGACCAATAAAATCCTGAAACCAACTAAAGTAGTTAAGAGACACATACTGCCATCGAAAGCGAAGCATAGCTCATTCCATATGTGTGACAAACACCAGGATCCCCAAAAGGGCTCCCTTTCTCTTTACAAACGGCTGGAATAATAATGAGAAGCATGTTGCCCAAGTTTCCTGTCCATGCAAAGTAAAATTGTAATTTTATATAACTTGAATACTACAGAAGCAACTCATCTCATTGTACAAGAGAGCTCTTTCGCATCCTTGTTCATCCTATTTCTTCATGAATTATTTGAAATAAGTTAGTTGATTTATTCCCATCTGTCTAAGAATTGGTGGACAAAGTTAACGGTTACATCCACCGCTGGTAGGCGGCAGCAGGTACGAGGTAAACTAGTCGAGGTGGTGCGCAAACAGTACCTTTGTATAAAAAGAAAACAGTAGGCTTTTTTTTTTCCTTTGGCTAATTTTATTTCTTGGATACTGGAAATTTCTTATGCATGTCTTAAATAATCCATTAACAATATTTTCCGCACCTCCATGGCTATTTACTTTTTGGTTGAATACTCATAATGTGATTTGACCAGAAGAAAGCAGACATGCACCAAGGGTCAACACAGTGACCAGGAACATTTTTCTAAATTCTTTTGTTCAATTTTTCTCATTTCCATGACCCAAAATGTACTTGTACCTAATGAAACAAACTGCCTACATTAAAGATTACACAGTAACAAGGTATGCTGCTGTCTCTTTCCGAGGTAAAGTTATTTTGCCTAACATATTGGTTCTAAAAGTGTGTGAAAAATAAACAATTTGCTTTGCTTTCCATCTCCAACACCTTTATGGTGAAACTTGAATGATCTCATGATTCGTTTCTCTGTTTAATTAAAGTAAAATAGTATCATATCTGGAGAAAATACTCAAACCAACACGCATTTTAAACAGAATTCATACAAAATTTTGAGAGACTCATTCCGCACAGAATTGCAGAGCAGCAAAATAATTAGGCTAGTCATACTATGTTGTATATCTACTTTAACCTTGATAAGGAAATTGTTATCAATTGAGTTGATAAGGTGCAAAACAAATTCTCATAACTCGGAATGGATTTGAAATCTCAAGATCATATTTTAGCAGAATAAGGAAGGTTAGCTAGTAAAACAGCCTGTATCTTTCAGTTGGTTCAACCTAATTAAATATACAGAGTCAACAGTAAGATTCTCTGATCACGACTATCTTTATTTTCCAATTAATTTTTGTCCAAAACTTGGGTATTACTAGTGTTTTCCACATAGTTGCTGAGTATATAAATTTTATTTCAGGACAGAACAACTTGTGCTAAGCTGGTCAGGTCCCTCATAAATGAAAACAGATGTGCTCATAGTTAGCATCAACTATATCATCAGAGTTACAGTTATCTTCATCAGTGAGGTTTTACGTACATACCTGCAGCACAACAGCCAACAACCAGTCCACGTAGATGTTGGGGAGGCCTTGTAATTTGAAGGACTACCCAACCAAGAATTGAACCAACAATAAAAGTGAAGAGTATATTGAAAGGCATGAACCACCTACAATTGCAACTGAGTGAATAGGAGATACATGTAAGGTTTTAGTGAATAAAATGGAGATGCGAACTCACAATTTTTTCAGGCTTTCATATGTGATTGTTTTGGCTAAGTTGCTGGAGACAAGGGCTGGATTCAATACAAAAAATACTATCTGTTCGCAGGAGAAGTATCAGCATTGAACAACAAATTAGGGCAACGTTACCTCTTTAGGAAAAGAGATAAAGTAATAAAAGGCTAAGGTTTCACTTAGAGTAATTCTAGATTCCCCCAAAATGTATTAAACTTGCCTTATGTCCAACAAATCATACTTACTGATCTATCTCTGTGATGTGGTACAGATTAACATGAAGACATCCAACAACAACACAAAATTATTAACCAACTAGAGTTTCAGCGAGTTATAATTTTGATAGCAGCAACAAATTAAATCTGGAATGATATGCATGGTGCAACCAGAGAACTGAAAAGGGAGTAAATTAAGTTTAAAAAAGAAATACTCCATATACTGACATTATTCAAATGTTTTCTTGCATCTTGTCCCAATAAGTCGATTCGATCGAGAGCAAGTAGTAATCCAAGTGCGGTAATCAAAAGGACTTTTAGGACGGGCATTGATGCAGTGATGAAGAGATCCAACAGCCCCATCTTATCTTATGTGAATCCCAATTCTACCACATGCGAATCTACATAAAACAGTAAAGTTGTTGTCTTTCCATAATTATTATTATTTATATAGACAGATAGATAATAAAATAATAATCAGCTAGTGGAAAGAAACGATTATGAAATACATAACCTGGAGAATCTTTGTCAAATTTCGTGAATCAGGAGTAGTTTTGAGAGAACAAATAAATTAAATCAGAGGAGAAGAAGACGAAGGCAAGTGCAGGTAGGTTCGTACTAGAAAGAAAGAGAGATGCAGAAACGTACACATGCATTAAACATACACACGTCCTGTCTAAAGAACTGATGACCAATTTGAGATTTGGGAATGAATACACGACAAGTGAAATTAGAATAGTGACAGGCGTTAGAATAGGAAACAGACAAACCTTTTAAATAGTCGTGCTCTCTTTTGCTTCTACCACCTCCCCCCACACGACTTTTGGCTGCCGCCTCACCTTAGAATTTAATATCACGAAATTTATAAAATATTATTTAAAATCTACCAGTCATTAAAACTAAAATACTATATTATCTACATACAAGATTACATAGTAATGAACATTAATAATGTAAAGAAAAATGATAATATAACATCTTATCATTTATCCTTCTATCAATCTCTTTAATTATTCCCCTCTAGTACCCAAGGTTTAAAGGAATAGATCCTCTCAGGACATAACGATTCTATTCACAGTATATTGATACAAAAACAATTGTGTTAGTGAGTCACTCAACAAGAGCAAAGTACATGAATATTTAATTGTGTAGAAGAAGAAGAAAAAGTTCAAAATTTGAGGAAATCCCTCTATTTATAGACAATAAAGTACAGTATGAACAAATATTTATTGTGCCTTATCGAAAATGTCACATCTTTTTGGAAAAGTTACAACCCTTCAGAAAGGTTATAACCTTGCATAAAAGTCATAATTTTTCATAAAAGTCACAATTCTTCTTAAAAGTCACAACTTTTCATAAAAGTTACTCCCTCCGTCCCATTTTATGTGGCAACATTTCCTTTTTGGTCAGTCCCAAAAAGAATGTCACTTTCCTTATATGGTAAGTATTTAAAAGTGCAATTCCTCTTTTATCCTTGTTGGTCCCACTTAATCTTAAAATAATACTCCAATACATTTATGAGGAGAGAGAAAAGTGAGTGTACTTTTTAAAGGGCAATTTGGTAAACATTTCAAAGTTTTCATTTATTTCTTAAACTCCGTGCCCGGTCAAATGTTGCCACATAAAATGGGACGGAGGGAGTACAATTTTTCATAAAAGTTACAACTTTTCCTGAAGGTCACAACTTTTCATGAAACGGAAAGACTAGTTTGGGAAATAAATAAATTAAAAGGGAATCCTGAATTGTGTTGGCGCCATGTAGACGGGCATAGGGTTCTCTTTTATATATATATATGATAGGTTAGAAATTTTTAATTTTTAATTTTTGGTTAATTTTATTATTTTTATTTTAAAATATGTGTTTATAAGCATTTTTTTTTTATTATATCCAAACATTTTAAAATTATTTAAAAGTTATTTTAATTTAAAATACACATAAAAATAAGTCAATAAACACAGGCTCTAAATAACTAAGCTTTCATAGGATCATTATTTCAAATTGATATCTCATTTGGGATTATCATTTCACATTCCAAATTCATTCACGATAGTTTATCCCTAGGGTGTTCACGGGTCGGTTTGGATCGGTTATTGGTCAAAATAAAAATCAAATCAACTTAATCGATTTTAAAATTATCAAAACTAAACCAAACCAAATATAATATACATTTATCGATTTGGTGGTTATCGGTTTCGGTTTGGTTATTCGGTTATTAATCATACACAAAAATAAAAGAAACAATTCATTCAAAATGTGAAAAAAGTGACAACAATCCATTCAAAACGAAAAATAGTTAGAATGACTTAAATTACTGAACTTTCGATCACTAAATTTACTATCAATAAAACTTTAAAATTCACTATATTGGTCTAGAAGGAAGAGACAATAACATTTTCAGTTCCACAAAGAATTGCCATAGACATCATATACACGAAATCAATAAGATAAATGTTTTCATCTTGGGCATTTTTGTTTTCAATAAGTAAATTATAAAGAAATTTTAATGAAAATATATGTAAGATCTTTAAAGTTGTTTATAAAAATAATATATTAAGTATGTATATTAATAAAATATATGTATATAATTCATCGGTTTGGTTCGGTTATTTCTACGATTTTTCGAATAAAATCATAACCAAACCAAATACTATTGGTTTTCAAAAATCTAAAACCAAACCAAACCCAAATAAAATCGGTTTTATTTTATCGATTTGGTTCGATTTTTTGATTTGGATCGATTTTTATCCAAACCGTGAACACCCTTATTTGTCCCTATCATTTATAATAATTATATTAAACAATAATTATTATTGACTAATAGATCTTTATAAATTATGTTTAATTGAAAAAATTGCAATTATTGAGTATGAAGATATGCAATTCTTTTAATATGATGTCTTAAGATATTTTGATAGTTTATAAATGAACTATAATTTATTCATTTGATAAAATTGTATAAGAATTGAAGAAACTTTAATTGTTTTTACAATTTCTGAAGTTTTTATAATTTATGAAAAAATAAATAACTTAAAAAATCAAATTATTTGTCCAAATACATGAAACTTCAATTTCAAATTAATTTAATTTTAAACTATATCCTAACGGAAAATTCGACTTCAACATTACAATGTACTAAAAGAGTGTTATGATAACTAGAGCTGTCAATATGGGCTAGCCCACTCCATTCGGGCTAACTTATACATACTTTGAAATTTAACGGGTCAGGCCGAGCTAGCCCATTTTTGGTGTGGGCCAGAAAAATGGCCGGCCCAACCCACAAATACGTGGGCTATGGGCTTTGCTGGTCCAACTCTCTTTTCTTAAAAATGTATTTTTTATAATTTTTTAAATTAAATTATAATTTAAAAATATTATCATAAATATTGATAAGACAATATTATATGGTGTTACTACTTGTTAATCAAATCCACGAATAAAATTATCTTTATAATATTTATTAAGTTTGATTTCAAGTAAAAACATAAATAGCTAAATAGAAATATTAAGCTAGTTGTTTTCCAATAATCATAATAAAACACAAAAATCATGACAATATTCCATAGGCTATGGCCGATATAGTGATTCCCTAGAAATTTTAAGGAATTTTAATTTTATGTAGTACATATTTTATAAATATAATTTGTATTTAGATTGTAATATTTCAAACTTTAAACAGATTTTGAGTTTAGACTCTTGTTATTTATAATACTCTATTTTATTTTTATTTGGTCCATGGAACGACCTTATTCATATTTCATAAGCCCAAAAAATTGGCAGACTTATTCAGATCAGACTAAAAAACTATTTTTTTAAATGGGCTTCAAAAATAATAGTTCAATCCTATGAAATCACGTATTAGACTAGGCCAATTCAATGGGTCTAGTGCATATTGACGGTTCTAATGAGAACGTACAAAAGGGTATTTTAGATGAAAAAAACCAGACATCCTGGTCTCACTGCCTGCCACCATCTTCTTCTTCTTTATTGGCCATGATAATTAATGAGAAAATTAATGACCGTCCTTTTTGGTTCAATTATTTTTAAAATCATTTATGTGTACATTGCCTTTTGGAGATCCACGCTATTTTTTAAATTATTTATGTGTCTAATTTATTTCGTTTTCCTTTTTCTCGTATGGTTAGTTCATTATTTATCGAAAAAGAAAAATTACACCTATAAATAAACATATACTAGTTATTTAGTTAATATATCTGTAGTTTGCATTAATTATAATCTACGATCTATTTTTAATTATAATTACGCGGCTCAATTTTTAGTTTTGTATAATTCGCACGTTTGTATAATTTAGAATTTGTATAATTTTTGTATAATACAATTTGTATAACTGTTTACACTTCAAATGTTTGTAATTGTATAAATTTGTTATTTTGAGTTTATACAAAAATAACTGAATTATACAAATGTACCCGTAAATTATACAAACGAAACAACTTAAATTGTAGCTATAACCCGTAAATATGCAAATTATAGATATGAAACATAATTAAATTTATTATAACAACTATTTGCAAAAGTTCTCGTATTGAAAATATTATTGATGGGATCTATATTGACCAAAAGAAATTTTGAATCATCCGTAATAACTTACTGGATCATACCTATAGCCTATACATTTTCCACAACATTTTGTATAGCATTTAGGAATTACAAAACGAAAATTCACAGTTTTTCTCTATTTTTTGTATGTGTTATTTCATGAATTTATTAGAATATAATATACTAAGTGGTTTTTTTTTGTCCAATTTTTTTTAGAATAATTTGTAATGACCTGGTTAATGATATTCACATCCTCTATATCATTCACTCCAATTTTTCTAGCATTTAGGTGTTGAAAAACAAAAATTCAGGATTTTCTCAAATTTTTATGTGTGTATATTCATGAACTTTTGGAAAATATTATTGTCGACTCTTTTTGGTTCAATTTTTTTTAGAACCATTGACCTATTGAATCATATTCGTATCCTCTAAAAGATCTAAGCCTTTTTTTTTCCTCAATATTTTAGGGCCACTGAATAAGAATTCAAAAATTTTATTAATTTTTTGTATGTTAGTTCCTTAATTTTTGAAAATATATTGGCCGATTTTATTTGACCCAATTTTTTTTTAAAGATAGTCCCTTATAACCTAGTAAAGGGTGGTTGAGTATAAGGGTGTGCAAAAATCAAATCGAAAAATGCTATTGCGTCAACGAATTTTTAATGCTTTTATAATTTTTTTTATTGAATAATCGATTTGGTGTCGATTTTTAGTATTGGGTTATTGGATAAATCGATAACTCATTGAGACAATAGTAATTTACTACTATACCCTTTATAATATTAACTATTAATAATTTAACATAACTAGACACTATATTAGTACTCTACACACTTCACACTCCACACTCCACAGGTCACAATACTTCTACTTCACATAAAAAAATTCATATTATGTATTGGTTGTAACATGTAATTGTAGCCTTCATACTGCATTTTATATTATTGATGTAATTTCTCATTATATTTCTTGTTTCACTACATCAAAGCATTTTATAGCTGATTTGCTTGTCTCATTGTATCGCGCCAAACTGTTAGAGAAGTGAGAAATCATATATTTATTTTATGAGGATCTTTTTATTAGGTAAACTGAAAATCAAATTGTTAATGACCAAAAATCGATAAAGAAATATCTTATTAGTTTGTTATTAATTTAACATATTTAAAAATTAAAAATAAATAAATCAAACTAGTTGAGGGTTCGGGCGAGAATTCTCAAAATGTGATTACAATTGGAATGGCGCAAGGCCCGTGCTTTGTACTAGTTTAGTTGACGTCATTAACATGTTAGGGTAAGCCACAGGGGATGGATGGTGCGTCTTTACCGTTTGATTTAATCCCCCATTCTTTTGCCATTTGAAAAAGTTGTAATAAAATGATTATTTTACCCTTGGGCTTCGAAAATCAGTAATTTTATATTTATGGTAAATAAATTTGTACTTTGGTGGAATCGAGAGGGAAAATTGGAATTTTAAATTGGATTTCGCCCGCTTCAGTTGAAACTTGAACCCTAATCCGAAGGTGGTGATTTCCAAAACAAGAGAGTGAAATGTCGAGATTTGATTACCCAACACTCCCTCGACAAGACATCATCGCTGTATTAGCGGAAGCTCAAATAGCGTCTGTCTCCGACGAAGATCTCATCAAACCCACCCCCGACTTTGTCACCAAACTCTACTCCAGCATTCTTCTCCATATCGACACTCTACAGTATTTAATAACCCAAACCTTTACTTGTCTCAATCAATCAATCAATCAATTTTATTTCTAATTACTTTCTCTTGTCTTTAGGGATGATCACGACCAGGTGGATTTCTCCGCTCTGGAGCACCTTGAGAACCCGGATCTTCATGTCGACTCTTTTCGGACCATTAATTTGTTTCATAAGATAAGGGACATGTTGGCTGCTTTGGATTGTCCAGAGATATTTACTCTAAGGGATTTGATCAAGCCTGACCCTGATCGCACCCGCTTCTTTGTCGGAGCCATCCTCAACTTTTGTCTTCACAGGTCAGTAGATACTTTTGTGTTTTCAAAGGGCTGTCTTTGTTAACTTAGGCAAACATATCTCTCTAGTTAACTAATGGATGAACATTCATTGTTCACTATCTCATTCATCAACCTGCAACAGATCAAAAGCTTACACAAACTTTGTCTTTCCAAGTTTGGCACACATATATGCTTCTCTGTTTGTTTTGAAAGGGCTAGCTAATGGACCAGTTGCTGTCTTTGTTTACTGAGGCAAACATATATGTGTTTTATCTTGCTTACTTTGACAAACAATCATTGTTCACCATCTCATTCATCAACCTGCAAAGAGATCAAAAATTCGGACAAACTTTGTCTTTCTAGTTTACATAAGTTTGTTTGGCAAGCAAATATGCTTCTCTGTTTGTTTATGATAAATGAAAATACTTTGCAGAAAAAATGCTTCCAATTAATAGCTGGAATGGAGAAGTTTACTAGCTTTTGCCTGAGATTTTCTTTTCTTTTGTCCTTCAACTGAATTATCACCCCGTCTCACCCCAAAACAAAGTGTTGCTCAATTTTTCTCTTTAATGTGTTGTTGAAAAGTTTAGGGACACTAAATTAAATGCTATAAGGCCGATTGTGGAAGATCTGACTCTCATTGATGAACAACGCCTAGCTCTGGAGGCTAGAATATCTCAGGTATCTGAAGTAGTAGAAAACATTTTTACAGGAAGCTTCTTTCTCAAAGTTTCTCTCAAGTTACTTACACTGTGCCTCACAGTTAAATGAAGAGATTGCAGTACAAAATGAATCAAGAGAAAGGGAGATGCCTTTGGTTCAAGAAATAGATTCTAATGTTAAGGAACTGAGGCAAACAATTTCTGGTCTTAACAATCACCAAATGTCCTTGAAGGCCTCAATAAGAAAACTTAAGGAGAGGGCTAAAGAGATAGATGAAAAGGTCAGCTGTTTGGCTTTTTTCTCCTTCTAATGTCATATTTATTTCATGAATTACTAATAGCCTAACACTGGATTATCTGTCTGATGAAGAATACTTGCCATATGTTTGGTGTTGGCTTACTTTAGGTCCTATGTTTCTAGGGATCTTTTTAGCCCAGTCAAAGATTTGTATGATAGAGATTTACATCAGTGGAAAATATAGAGAATTGTTGAGTATTCTTGAGCATAATTGGTTGCTCACAACTTGAATTTATTATTACAAAGTGAGGACTAATTTTTTTCTTTCACTCACATTCTTGCAACTTTGTTTGTTGCTTTCTCTTATTTCTCACTTGCTCCTCACACTTCTCACATGATGACTCACTTCATGCTTGCCTTCTTGCTTACTTAAGCACACATACATCTCAAATGACCATCCCTATTTATAGGTGGTGATGGAAAAATTTAGTTGAGTATTCTAGAATAGCCCCCCAAGGCCTAGCTCAAGTGGCAAAAGGTGGAGGATTTGTGGCTTAGGTCGCAAGTTCAAGCCCCACACCATGCAAAGCGAAGCCCGGTATTTAAGTGGAGAAGGGTAGAGGGACGGGCCCATTATCCACCGAGTTTAGAAGGCTGTGATTGGTCCAAAGGGCGGATCACAGACATATTTCTCGGTTATCAAAAAAAAAAAGTATTCTAGAATAAACCCTTCCACTTATTTCTGGAATTGCCCTTCCTAGAATATTTCTAGACTTCTCTCTCTAGAATTTTCATTCTAGAGCTCTTATTTCAATTCTCTATAAGTCTTGAATATTTTAGATTCTTCTTTGAAATATCTTGGATATTAAGTTGGTGATGACTGTTCAACAAAAACTTTTAGTACTTCTATATTTTGTAAAATATTGGCTTGAGATGAGTATAAATGGAGCAACATTGTCAATGAGGATTCATATGACCGATGTCAACTTGCTTGGAATTTAAGTGCAATTGCTGTATAATGGTAGTGTTTGGGCCATCTTGTGCACACCTTGACTATATCTCATGTACTTGCCATCTCCTACCAACAAAAGTACAGAGTAACTTTACCTATCAAGGTTTAGACATATGGGAAGAAATTACCTAGTGTTTTGTTGGGTTTGGACCCTGGTCTTCCATGAGTTTCACCCACTTTATTAATGCTAGGCCACACCATTGGGCGTAGTTACTGTTTATCGCATATTATTGAATACAAGCTAGATCATAGTTTCTTTGATCACTGTATTATAGAATTTAGTATTTTTGTTTCCTCTCATCTACATCTTTCCTTTATGCAATTTAAATTCAATTTTACATTGTTACTTATTTTAATACTCATCTAGGAGTCATGCTGGTTTCAAAAAGATATCTGTGTTATGAACTAATATTCCATTTGCATTTGGTCTCCTTCCAGATTTCTAATGCAGACTTTGCATTGGTACAAGCTGTTCATGACAATGCCAATTTGCGTTCTAAGATTGTCCAATCACCGGATAAGCTTCAGGTATGAGTTATTACTGACTGTTGAGCTGGTTTTAAAAGAGTATGCATCAACTATGTCTTCTGGATATCTTGTGCAAGTGATGTGGTTTGTTGTTTGTCAAGGGTGCTATGACATTGAGCATGCTGGTATATTAATATTGATCATAATTGCAAATATGACTGATTTACATGCTGTAACTAAAGTATCTAATCTGGATTTCTTACATTTCTGTTGCTTTGACGAACCTATGACATATCTGCCTCATGTTCTATGAGGCATGGTTCCAGTTTCTCTAAGTTGAGATTCTTTCTTTTAGCTAGATCATTTCAGATTCTGTTTGTGAAATTAATTGCAAGTTTTCTGCCCTTGCTCCTCTAACATCAAGTTGCTGCAGCCTTTTCGTTTCATGTGTTAATTTTTTGACTATTGAATTTTGTAGAGAGCACTGGAGGAAAAGAAATCATTTCAAGCTGAGATAAGGAATGCTGAAAGAGCAGCAATGCAGTCTTTTCAAAATAAAACTTCAATTCTTGAGGTTTATACAAAGGTACTGTTCATCCAATACAACCTTTATACTATATTTTCAACTCATGAATTGCATCTATACACTTATTTATGCTCAATAAATGAGAAACGGCATAGTTTTAGTATGCAAAAGAGAAGTTGCAGGAGATTTATAAAAAATGGAATGTTGTGCTAGCCTCTCATTTTTGTGATTTACTCTTTGCACGAGCACCTCTTAAGTCACGACATGCCCCTTTGAAAAAATACAGTACGTGGCCAGGAACAAACAGCCTGTTTGGCGAAATCACCCTTTTTCTACATTAGCATGAGCAAAAGGCCATAAGTATTTAGTTATGTGTCCAATTGATTGGATAATTATTTATTAGGTCTTAGCAACTTATCAAACGAGGTAAGAATATTTGATTGACATGTGTGGACAGTTTGCAGCTGGACATCTCGTAAGTTATTTCTTGAATAGGAAATTGTGGAAGAAAGAATTTGAGTGAATGTACCTCCTAAAATCAAATTTTCTCGTTATGGATAAGAGTTGGCTGGGGTGATTAGAACTAAAATTTTGCAAGCATGCTTGCATGTAAAAGCTATACCTTCATAGCAATTGCACTGAAGTTGTTAATATGTACAACTTTGAGTGGAAGTGCTTGATGACATTCTCTCATTTTGTTTTTCTTAATTATTGTTTTTGTCTCTTTGTCAGGCGTACAAGAAAATGTCCAAGAACTTCAATCGGATGCAGGCTATACAGGAGCAGGTTATCATGCATGTCTTGTTTTGGGATAAAATTTGTCATTACTGCATTTTCAGTGCATACTTCTTAATTTCTCATGATAAATTATTTTACCTGAATGCATTTACTATTGTAAAGAAAACAAGTGAAAGTTAGATAATCAGAATAAGGAAAAGAAATAATTTATGAATACCTAACATATTTGCTTATTAAGATAACAAGGAACCAAATTACTTTGATCTACTAGATGAAGAAACAGTCATTTGAAGTGGAAGGAAAATAAATATATAGATCTATCTATGATGAAAATCTAGTTTAGAATCTCATTTTATATTTGTGTAAAAGAGAGACAGAGGGGAACAAGAAGCATGCTTGACACAAAAACAACTAAATGAAATATAGCGATGTAAAGAAAGTGGCGATTAGGATCAAAATAGTAACATGATTTTTGAGAGAAGAAAATAAGAACATGTGTCTAATGAAACTTGAGAGATAGATATGAACTATTTATATTCAAGTCTATGCATAAGACTTGAACTAAGTTCTCATATAAGATGTCCGTGCATTCATCATTAATTGTGTGAAAATATATTCTGAATCTCGGTTGATGACAGGGAGCTATCCAAATTTCACATCAACACGTGCCACTTATAAGTGTTTTATAGCAGTTGTGAGGAAAATAACAACTGAGTCTAAGAATCATAAAACTGCCCTTTAAAGTTGTGAGAGGTCACTTGCTATAGACTATTAGAACAGAAATAAGTATACTATATATACATTCCTACCTAGAATAGGAATAAGAATAAGAATAGGAATCCTGGTTGGAAAAGGATTCCAATGTAGTGTCTATAAATAGGGTCTCAATGTAACAATTTAGATACACAATTCAATAATATTTTTCCCATATATTTCTCACATAGTATTAGAGCGTTGGTGAGAAACTTCAAGTCATCGTGTCAAATTCCAGCGACGACGGTTGGGACTGATTTGTGTCATCTTTCGTTCTGAAGGTGTTGTGCGAAAGACAACACCATCACGAGGCTCGGGAAGCTCAAGCGACCAAACCCTAGTTAGATCCATCGGAAAAAAACCCCTCATGCGCTGTTCGAAGGTGGAAGTTTTCCGGCGAGATCCGGGTCATGCGTTGATGCGTAAGTGCTGCTCCGGTCAATTTTTTTCGAGCTGTTTTCTTCTGTTGGGGTTGTCCAGTATTTTCGATCAGAACCCATTCAGTTTTCTCCAGATCCGATCACTGGAATTAGGGTTCCGGCGATTTTCAGTCAGTTTCCGGCAAGTTCCCAGCGAAAACAGAATTTTCAGACCACTGCAGTGCAGTTTCCGGCAAGTTCCCGGTGAAATCAGAATTTTCTGACCACTGTAGGCAGATTCCAGCAGCTTCCAAAATTTTCAGACCACTGTAGCCAGTTTCCAGCGAGTTCCTTACTATTTTCAAGTCAAATTTCGGAAAATGTCTTTCAGATGTGATGTTTTTGGCTCCAAAAATATGTGGATTGGAAGGAAATTCAAGCCTTATAATCACTTCAGAACCATTAATGGGAAGTTCAAACTATTTAGCTTGGGGTTCTTCAGTTGAGTTATGGTGCAAGGGTCAAGGTGTTCAAGATCACTTAAATAACAATGCTTGCATGGTAGATGAAAAGACAAAAGTCTAATGACGAAGGTGCAAAAGCCAAAGCACAATGGGTGAAAGTGGATGCCAATTATGTAGTTTCCTATGGCGCTCTATTGATTCTAAGTTGATGCCCTTGTTTCACCCATTTCAGACATGTTATTTAGTTTGGGAAAAGGCACTTGCTTTATACACTAATGACATATCTCGATTCTATGATGTGATATCTCGGTTGACCAACTTAAAGAAACAAGAATCCGATATATCTATTTACTTGGGACAAGTACAGACAGTCATGGAGGAATTTGAAACGTTGATGCCTAACACTACAAATGTGGAAAAGCAACAAAAGCAAAGGCACACATTGTTTCTAGTTCTTACACTTGCTAGACTTCTTACTAACCATAACTCTGTGCGTGACCAGATTCTAGCCAGTCCTATGGTTCCCTCAATTGATGAATTATTCTCTCGTCTACTTCATCTTGCTGCACCTCCCAGTCATAAAGAAGTTTCATCACCCACTGTTGACTTCTCTATTCTCACATCTCAAACCATATAAAAGCATACATACCAGTCTACGGAGAATCGGCGAGGGGGAGGGTGTTTTGAGTCTCTGCATTACTATACATCTTCTGATCATCCTGACGTATCTATGGTCTTACCCATACCTCAGGTTTTACCTGTACCAACTTTTGAAGAATCTACGATTACTTCTACATCTCCTATTGTAGTGCCACCACTCCTAACTTATCATCGCCGTCTGCGTCCAGCCCTAGTCCCAAATGATTCATGTCATGCGCTAACTCTTACTGCAGACTTGCCTCCTCCTAGCCAACCACTTGCACTTCAAAAAGGTATACGATCCACTCGAAATACTAACCCTCATTATACCTTCTTGAGTTATCATTGTCTATCATCACACCATCATGCCTTTGTATCGTCTTTGTCCTCTATTTCCATTCCTAAGACTACAGGTGAAACACTTTCTCATTCTAGATGGAGGAAGGCTATGGTTGATGAGATGTCTGCTTTGCATAAGAGTGGTACTTGGGAGCTTGTCTCCCCTGCAGGTAAATCTACTGTTGGTTGTCGTTGGGTTTATGCAGTCAAAATTGGTCCAGATGGTCAGGTTGATCGGCTTAAGGCTCGCCTTGTTGCCAAAGGATATACTCAGATATTTGGGATATATTATAGTGACACTTTCGCTCCTGTGGCTAAAATAGCATATGTCTGCCTTTTTCTATCTATGGTTGTCGTTCGTCATTGGCCTCTTCATTAGTTGGACATTACGAATGCTTTTCTAGATGGTGATCTTGAGAAAGAAGTCTATATGGAGCAACCACCTGGTTTTGTTGCTCACGGGGAGTCTAGTAACCTTGTATGTCGATTGCGTAGGTCAGACCATATAGTAGTCATCCAGCAAGAAAGGGAAAGACCACTTAGCGCAGTGGAATAGGAAAGAGAGTGTTGAGCACAACTTTCGTGTCATCGAAAATCCTTTTTCGTTTATTGGGAGATTGAATGAAAAAGGGTCGCGGCCAGTCTCTTTGTAGTAGTAATAGCGGGAAAGAAGAAACGATTTGGTCTCAACAAAAAAGCCTATGAAAAGAAAAGAAATGGAATTGAAAGTACCTTGCCTTAGACTTCGAGTTGACAGAACTCTGAAACAGTCTCCTAGAGCTTGGTTTGGGAAGTTCAGCACAATAATTCAACAGTTTGGCATGACTTGTAGTGGAGCTGATCACTCTCTGTTTTATCGACATTCTACACAAATCGGTGTATCTATTTGGTTGTTTACGTTGATGATATTGTTATCACTGGTAATGATCAAAATGGTATCACCAAATTGAAGCAACATCTCTTTCAGACTAAAGACCTTGGCATATTGAAGTATTTTCTAGGTATTGAGGTTGCTCAGTCTAGATCAGGTATTGTTATTTCTCAACGCAAGTATGCCTTAGACATTTTTGAGGAGATAGGAATGATGGGATGTAGACCTATTGACACTCCTATGGATCCGAAATTTAAACTCCTTCCAGGACAGGGGGAGCCACTTAGTAATCCTGAAAGGTATAGACGGCTCGTTGGAAAGTTGAATTATCTCACAGTGACTAGACCTGACATCTCTTTTTTTGTGAGTGTTGTAAGTCAGTTTATGACTTCCCCTTGTGATAGTCATTGGGAAGCAGTTGTTCGTATCCTGTGATATATAAAGTCAGCTCACGGTAAAGGATTACTCTATGAGGATCAAGGCCATGAGCATATCACTGGATATACAAATGCTGATTGGGCAGGATCACCCTCTGATAGATGTTCAACATCCGAATATTGTATTTTAGTAGGAGGTAATTTGGTGTTGTGGAAGAGTAAGAAACAGAGTGTGGTTGCTCGATCTAGGCGGCAACAACTTGTGAGCTAGTTTGGATCAAACAATTGCTGGGAGAACTAAAATTTGGCGAAATTGATCAGATGGAGCTTGTGTGTGATAGTCAAGCAACTCTTCATATCGCATCAAATCCAGTGTTTCCTGAAAGGACTAAGCATATTGAGATTGACGGTCACTTTGTTAAAGAAAAGCTACTCTCAAGAGATATTGTTACGAAATTTGTGAAGTCAAATGATCAGCTTGCATATATCTTCACCAAGTCCCTCACAGGTCCTCGCATTAATTACATTTGTAACAAACTAGGTACATATGATTTATATGCACCAGCAGGGAGCGTTAGAACAAAAATTAGTATATACATTCCTACCTAGAATAGGAATCCTAGTTGAAAAAGGATTCCAATGTAGTGTCTATAAATAGGGTTTCAATGTAACAATTTAGATACACAATTCAATAATATTTTTCCCATATATTTCTCACATAGACCATGGTTGTCTTGAGTTCTACACTAATTTTCCCCTGGATAGTTGTCATTCTAAGCAAAGCAGTCATGAATGCCTTTAAATTTTGCCTAAATCATATGAATGATACTTGCAGGTTAATTCAACTAAATCTATTGAGAAAGATGTTAAGGTTCTCAAACTAAAGCTGAGTGACGAAGAAGTACAGGAAAAGTCCCTTGAAGCTAAACTAGTTGAAAGACGAGGAAAAGGTAGCCGTAGCTGTTTTTATTACGTTCATTTGTAGTTTCCTCTTAAGTCCGATGCTAATATCATATATTATCCAGCGGACCAATTGGAAGAATTAAGAAAGCAATTAGAGAAAGAAAGAAATCTTAGTTTTGAGGAGGCTGCCAAAGAATTGAAAAATGTAAAGTTGGAAGTGGAATCAAAGAGGCATGGTCTTGAAGCTAGGCAAAATGACTTGGAAGGTGTACTTGCAGAGGTACTGTTATCATGTCTTGATTTTCTAAAACAGTATATCTTGTTTGAGCTTGCTCCTTACCAAAATCACCTCTTCCATTAGGCGGATGCAATAACTGAAAAAATTAACTCAGTAAGGGAGTTTGGAGCATCAAAATGCCAAGAATTGGACCGTAATTGCGAAGAAGTCATAGCAGAGGTACAACTATCTCAACATCTATGTTCTACATATCTATTTTGGTGAATAAAACGGGGATTGAAACAAAGGGGAGCTAATATAATTGAGGCCTAGTTTGCCAATGGCTATTTTAATCTTTGTTTACTATTATTTGGATCAGTCTCTCTCTCTCACACACTTGTTTTTTCCCTTCTTGATGCTCTCCCTCTGGGTTATTAATAGACACACGATAAGCAGATTTGCAGGAGGGTTAACTATGCAAAAGTGCTTATTTTGTTGGAATGAATAGGACTTGTAACTCCAAGCCTACTTTTCTATGCGTATTTGTGTAAATTTTTTCTTCTTACTTTTCCTCTGATATTATTGTTTTACATTGCTACACTGCAACTTCTCGTCGCCTAACTCAGAAAGCAAATATAGCAAGTGTTTTTTTTTGTTTTTTTTTTGCCACAGTAAGATATATGTAGAAGCAATAGAATTACATTATATCGCCTTCTTAGTATTGTCTGATTGCTTTAACGTGTTCTAATGTCAGTTTTATCGCCACTCAAACTCAATCAAAGACTTGCTACCGGACATTGAAGTGGACGAGACAAGTGTTGAGAAAAGGAGTTGATCTTTAACTATATCTTACTCTTATATATATATATCTTCTTATCTTATCTTCTTATTTATTAGAATTATTATTATTGTTAGAATTAGAAGTGGGAGTTTAAAGAGGACGAACACTGCATTCACTAATTGTAAAAAAGGTAGAGGAGTTGTACTCTTTTGTTGAATTGTTTTGGACCTATTTGGTGCAATTGAATTATTGTGTTTCTCTTATTGACATGTGTATTTCACTTTACTACATATAGATGAATCCCATCATGTTCTTCTTATCAGTTTATTCATGTTATTCTCCGTTATATAATTTGAAAAAAACTAAAGCTGTTGGATTCTTTATTTTCAATTAGTACAACAAAATTCATACAAGTGGAGAAAGTATTTTGAAAGTAAATGGTTCTTTGCATGAAATTAAACTGTTGGGAGTGAAATTAGTCCCAAGTCCTGGTGAATTCTTTGAACATTGTTGGCAGAAATTTTGTTCATATCTTTATGTTTCTTCTCTGTGTATATATTTTTGTGAAAAAATAGTATGATAATTGATAGATAATGAAAGTTGTAATTGTTAAAATGATTGAGAAAATTTCAAAAGGTGAAAAAAACAAACCTAGAGTTAGAGTTAAATGGGTGTTCAATTGTTGCATACTAATCACACCTACATAGTTGCAGATTTAAGCACATATCTATATTAGCAATACTCATATATTCCATTGTCCAATAATACTTGTTCATTATTTACTTTGAATACTTCTTAAGAAATTATAAATAAAAGGTTAATTTTATTGTCATCCTTTGAATATAATAAATACAATTTCTTAAAAAATGTAATAGGGAAATAACTATAATTAATGATAAGGGTAAATTCAGAACTATGTGTAAAATTATCCATTGATTTCATAAAGTGAACAACTACCGTTGGACGGAGGAAGTACCATTTTACCCAATAAAATTATGAAAATTCGTGAACTAATTCATTTCATCTATGATATACAACTTCCATTGTGTAGGGTACAATTCATATAGCAGTGTTTCCATAAAGTCAAAGCAAACTTAATCCTCCTTCATTTTGACAAATGTATTTTAGGTCTCTTTTCATTTTGAGGTCTAAGAAGCTGGACATTGCACAACCTTGAGAAAAAAAAAGGATGGTACTATATGGTGAGGTGA
Organism: Solanum raphanifolium; assembly: GCA_036250405.1. Lineage (NCBI taxonomy): Eukaryota > Viridiplantae > Streptophyta > Magnoliopsida > Solanales > Solanaceae > Solanum > Solanum raphanifolium. Next base: position 46,168 of record JAJOOE010010549.1, read on the forward strand.
GTAAAAATCGTAGCAAGAAACATGGTGATAAGAGCGATGATGATTTTGATATTGATACATTGGCCTTAAGCAGAAGAAACTTGCATCAAAATCATCTTCATATAGTTCTGGGAGAAGTTTTAACTTTAAGGATGTATATCGTAGGACGGAATTAAGTTTTATTGTGCCTTTTATGCCCATGGTTGTTGAGGAAGTAGAAATCATGAAAATTGCTGACTTAAATCATCCATTAATCTAATAATGTACATTAATTTTCCACACTTTTTTTTTTTTTGGGAAGTGACTACTTCAAATTTGATGAGGTAAAATTTAAGTGAAAAGCGTGATATACTCTCTATTTGGTAAAGGTTTTTGAATACTTTGACAACATACCTTTTTAAAGTGAATTCTAGAAATTTACACTACAAATTTAATCATTCTCTACTATATTCACGCCTAAAATCACTCTATGGCATCACCATTATCCCCAGAACTTTATTTTTGAATTTCAAATCTTTTCTATTTTTTGATTAATCAATTGCAAGTTATTGAAGAGAAAGTATTTCTTCATCTTCTTCTTCATTCATTTTTTTCTTTCCACTTCATCAAGTATCAATTATTTTTTTTAATTTTTTTTTAGCTTTTTCATCTACAAATTTAGTTGAAGAAAGATGCATCTTCAGCTTCAAAATCGATTGTGGAAAAAATGCCAAAAAAAGGGGGCAAAAGGTCGAGTTGCTGGTTGCTTCGGTACGTAAGGATTTTTGAGTCGAGATCCATGGGTGACGCCATTGTTGAAAGTGAAAAAAATCTACAGAAGCTGAAACAAAGCAAAAGAGAAAGTGTAGAGGATTTCGTCATTTTTTTAATTCTTTTTTTGTTTTCAGTAGATCAGGTTGTTGATTTTTTTTTTTCGATTTTTTGTTGTTCATCATTTTCTGATACATATGGTTTTAGTTGTTTTAATGTATCCAGTTGTTTTTCTTTCTTAGATTAATGTATAATGCAATCATTTAATGTATCTACTCGATTTTGATTATTAAATTAATGTATAATTCGTTCGTTTCACATTTATAATACATTACAATTTTATCATGTATAATATATCGTTTTCAAAAATTAATTTTGATACATAACCCTAATTTATTGAAACACAATTTGGTATGTATCACGATCATAGTTATGTATTGGATACACAACTATTACAAATTTCATTATCTTTTACCGCCGATACATACACCTTGCCTTATTCTACTAGTAGAAGGTTATGTATCTGTAGACACTATCAAATATTACTGTTGATACATAAACACTAGTATTTATAACAAAATCTGTTTGTATCATATTCATAGACCATAGTTATGTATATGACACATAACTTTGTTATGTATATAACATAGTTATGTATCAAATGTTGCGATGAATCACATGTTGTTAAGTATTTGAAATACTGTTTTATAAATAAATCAACGTATATTATATTCATAGGTTTTTTTATAGAGCAACTTTCACATATAGCAAACACAAAATTCATATTTGTATGCTATAATAAAGTTTGCATAATTGCGCTCCATAGCAAACATAAATATGTATATTTCGCTATACATATACAAAAGAAAGCAGTTGTATAATCTACTTTGGTATACATATACAAAAAGATCAATTGTATAAAGTGAGAGAAACGAGTGAGTGAGCGAGATTTGGGAGAGTGGTGAGCGAGATCTGGGAGAGTGGCGAGCGAGATCTGGGAGAGGGGAGAGAGGGGAACGAAAATATATGTATATATACAATTTTCACGCATTTTATACATGTGCGTTTTTGTATAAAGTGAGAGAGGCGAGTGAGAGAGCGAGATCCGGGAGAGGGGAACGAAAATATATGTATATATACAATTTTCTCTCGCTTTATACAAACGCAAACGTATTTTATACAATTTGCGTTTTTTGTATAAAGTGAGAGAGGCGAGTGAGAGAGCGAGATCTGGGAGAGGGGAACGAAAATATATGTATATATACAATTTTCTCTCGCTTTATACAAACACAAACGCACTTTATACACTTGTGTTTGTATAAAAAATGAGAGAGGCGAGGGAGAGAGCGAGAGTGGCGAGCGAGATTCACCAGGAGAGAGGTGAAATAACAATAGTTTGCTATGAGGTACAATTAAATCAAACTATATTTATAGCATTTAATTTGAATTAATAGTTTGCTATTATATACAATTTATATATGATACATAACTATATTAAATTGTCGATTTTTTTTTTAATATATCATGATTAATTGGATGAGATTTGAGAAAAGAAAATTTGAAATTTGAATTGTTTGGAGTTGACATTTGGGAGAGATTGACATCAATTAGATTTGCATGATTTGAGAAATTGACATTTAATTTTATAATTAATTTCCTTTTTAATCTCAACAAACTAGTTGTATAATGTAATCAAATGTGATGTAGCGGAATGCATCCGAATGACAACAATTTTAAGAGATTTTTGTAAGTTGAATAAGAATAGGAATAAAAGATAATTTGCTTTTTACACTATGAATTCCTAAAAAAATTACATATATTTATTTATTTACAAATAAAAGATGTGTATCGATATAAAAGGAAAAGTTAAAAAGAATAATTATAGTCGGATTGTCCAGGTGTTTAGCAGTTGGAGGCTGGAGGCAAAGGTTTCTCTTTGGGTCACACAGAGTGAGAGTCCGGCGGTCTGACGTTAGAGAGTTGAGAAGAGATAAACATGCAGCAATATAGCTAAGCTCATACAAATTCAAAAAAACAAAAAAAAAAAAGTACTTTCCTTGTTTAATTCAGTAACTCCAGCATTTACATTATTATTATTATTTCCTTTTTTGGTCATTCCGATTTATTCGCCTCCCATAACTTATACCTTCTCCTTAATCTCCGACTGTAACCAAACCCTACACGCCGATTCACAATCAACGCTCTCACCTTCATCCAGGTATATCTCTCTCACCTACATTGTAATTTCTTTTCTGTTTATTTATGCAACCAAGTTCTTACCTTTTCCCTTTCTGTTGATCGGTGAAACTTGTTTCTTCTGTTCTCTTGCTGGTTACAACAACTATGCTCGAAAAAGCCAACAAATTTCCTTTTTTTTTTTTTTTTTTTTGCTTTTTAAAAATTTTGGGTTATTTTTTTTTGAGAATCTTATTAGACGAAACTAGGGTTCTGTTGTGGAACCCAATGCGGTTCGTTTGAGTTTTCCTTTCTTCTCTTCGATGTATTTGTTTGTTTTTGTTTGAGTTTTCAATTCCCAATATTTAATTTCAGCTTGTCTTTTGAGCTGTATGTTAGAATTTGAATTGTAATACATATGATCATCTGCTGCATGCCAATTAGTTATCAGAATGGATAAGACTGACGTGGAGATGGAGGACGCTGAAAACAAGGTCCATGATGTCCAAAACAGTGTGGTAGAGTCGATTGATTCCAGTTTGAAACCTGAAGGGCCTGCTGTTGCTGGCCAACAGTCCACTGAGTCACTGGTGGAGTGCCAAGAAAATGCTAAAACAGGGACAGAAGACCAAAATAACCACCCCGAGAGTGGGGATAAGAGCCCAATTCCTGCTGAAAATGGGAATGGAGAGCAGAACAGTAATGTCGTGGAAGGTGAAGGCAATGTTAACGATGATACAATGAACCAGAATGATTCAAAGGCTGTGGTAGAGGACCAGAGGAATGCTGCAAGTGAGACAGCGACTATAGGCCAGCCGGAGACTCAAGGCAATACAGCAGTTGATGACCAAAATAATGCTACAGGTGGAACAGAAGGAGAAACCATAATTGAGGAGAAAAAAGAAGGGGATCCTGATGCAGATGTGGCATTGAAGAAGGAAGAACCTATTGGAAATTTTGCACACCATGATACTAGAGGTGTAAACATGCAGGTACATGAGGAGCTACCTGCTAATGAAGTAGGTGACAGTGGAAAAGAGGTGAAGGAAACTCATCAGGCTGAGAACTCGATCAAAGATGTTCATCAAAATGGGATTGATATGATGGTTGATGAACAGAAGAAAGTGGAACATAAAACTAATACTGCAAGTGTTATCTCTGATCGTGATGATAGATCAGATGAGTTGTCAGAGACAAAAGATGATGTTAAGAATACTGCTATTGCAAAGATGCCTGAGCCAGCCACTCCGAATTTGTCGGTGAAATGTGACACTGCAAACACTGGACAGCATACTGGGGAAGCATCAAATAAGATCTTTGATGAATCAAAGGTATCTTGTGCTGATACTCTCTGTGGAAGGGTTTGATGTGTAGATTTTGTGGCAACTAATTTAATGTTTCTAAATTGATCAATTATCTGCTCAAATTATAGATGGCTGACGACGAGGATGAAGATGAGGATTGGAATGATGATGGATCACCAGAGGATCAAGCAGCTTTTATGAGAGACCTTGAAATTTTTTACCGGGAGAGAGCAATTGAATTTAAACCACCCAAGTTTTATGGCATTCCTCTTAATTGCCTGAAGTAAGTGTCTGATGTTTTCCGATTGCGCAGATCTGTCATTTTGCTTCAGGTACATATATGATTCTTACCATGAAATTGGCTGATAGGTTGTGGAGATCTGTGATCAGATTGGGTGGCTATGATCGGGTAGGTCTTTGTCTTCTTAACTTGTATGTGACAATATTTTACTTGTGTTATACAAGTTTATAGAGTTCCTTACTTGACAATTTAAGCATTTTTTCACTTAAAAACCACATACCAAAATAAATAAATTCCCGGGGTGCTGTAAAGGTCAAGGTCAAACAATTCCACTTTTTTGACAGTTTGGCATCAGGATGCGCTGTAAACCTAAAATAAATGAACAAAAATGTCCCCTTTTGTCAAAAGAAAGATTGTGTGAATCTCCTCATTTTTAATTTTTTTTTTCGATTTCAAAAACATGAGGTGATTCACACGATCTTAAAGAATATACTGTTCATACTTTGTTTGTTTCAGTGAAACTATTGCGGCTGTGTTGTTTTTCTTCTGCTGCTAGGTTAATGATTTGTGTGCATATCTTGTACTGCTGAGAGATGAATATCATGCTATTGACTTATCGCCATGCTATTTGTGACGATCTAGTATTAAATCGATTTAATTATCTAGGTTACTGGCTCCAAGTTGTGGAGGCAAGTTGGCGAATCGTTTAATCCCCCCAAGTAAGCATCTTAATCTAATGAATCCTTTTTCTTTATGAGCGTTGAACTTAAAGCATGAACTTCCACCAATACAATGAAAAACGTAGCTCTACCTTTTCAAATGACAAGTTCTCTTATGTATGTAATGGAGATAAGGCATTGACAATTGCAGACATTTTATTTATATTTGCATGTGAGATACATATTGTGCATCCAAAATTAAGGTAATCGGCTGAAGATTATGTATGAGGTATAATTCTGGAAGGCGACGGAAATAGAGGCTAAGTTTAATAATCAAGAATAATGATTTACAATTTATAAAGAAAGGTCTTGTATGCAAGGATATAGAACTCGGGTCAAGAATTGGGACCAAAAGGGCCCTTTTGTTTGTTTATTTTGGAGAGCAGGGTGGTGCAGTTCACTCAGAATTGTGTAGTCACCATTGATGCTGCTTTTGTAGTGTTAGTGTAGCTGAAGTCCTCTAGCATTCTATTGAGGGGCCTGGGTTATTCGTTAGGACTTACTTTAGGTAGCTATTTTTGTTATTTGTTTGTTCGGACTTATTTTATTTTATTTTATTTATTCCCTTTTATTTTAATATACAAGTATTAGGAGTAACAGATTATATAAAATCAGAATGCTTAGATTCTTTTTCTTATAAATAGAAGAGAAAATGGTCAAATGTCCCCCTAACCTATACTCGAATTTCCAACTACACACTCGAATTTCACGGGGGTCCTATCACCCCCCTAAACTGTTAAAAATTGAAATAATTACACCCCTAAAAAGTCACAACCACATTTATGTTGATAAGTGAAATGCACGCGTTTGACCGGTGTAAATTTTATTAAAAACTTTTTTTTTTAAATTTTTCCCTTATTGATTCATCATTTAAAAACTTTGTTGAAGGTTAAAAGGTCAAAATTTATAGATCTGTGTCTTTTGATCTTCTTATTTGAATTTTGTTGATTATAATGTTGATTATTAGTTGTTTGAAGCTGAAAACACTGTTTAAATGATTTCATAGCTGCAATTTTTAGTTCTAAGAACGCCGGATTTCCATGGAAATGGGTAAGCTTCAATATGATTTTTTTGAATCTATATTCTTGAATTGGAAGCAAGTGATTTCGTTGATGGTTTGAAGAATTTTGTGTGGCTGAAAATTGAAGTTCAAGGTTGAAACCGT